>JAHQIW010002464.1:0-22849 GCA_019055375.1 Parelaphostrongylus tenuis
AAATTGAGGTAGTCGTGATCTGTAACATAATTCATGAACAACTCAGTGATTTTGTCACCTAATACATTCTTTGACTAGAGCAAAAAAGGATGTTTCCATTTTCACTACAGAAAACGTGTGTTCTTCTCCACATCTGATTTTGCTGAACACACTTGCGCTTCATACATATGAATCGAAAAGCAATTACTGATCAACACTCCTTTTCCACAAAGATCTTCATTTTAGTTATGCAGCTTTTTATAGGAATATGAAGTGTATTCGACATTGAATAAGAAGCTGGCATTAGTCTGACACAATAATTGCATTTTCTCGTTGGTTAAGCCGAGATCGTTAATAAAAGCCTTTTATTCAAATAATGTTTTACGGTTTTGCTTCTTTAGAACTGACATCACGTCAGCTGTCTGGTTGTTGTTCTAGCTCGCTGCAAATCATCGTCTTTGCTTCGATGATCAAACCCTCTTCGATGAAGCACCGTTCGAGAAAGAAGAACTTGGCAAAACTCCTTATATAGAGGATTGCCCGCATGCTACATAGCTATTATTTTGCTGATTATTTGTCGTCCGTTAATAGTGATATGTTCACGTTGAATCTATTCCTGCAGATGTCGATTATAATGATGGCTAGTCGCGGCATCATAATGTGTAGTAGACCAGCTTTCCATTGACCTCACCATTTCATTGCGAACGACAGTGAATGATAAACTCTGCGCATCGGCTCTGAAGAAGGCCGAAAACGCGTCAAGAAGTTAGCTGATCAAACCTTTCATTAAGGACTTTGCGCTACAGGCTTAATCCCAATAAAGAAAATTTTACTGAGAGGCTAAATTATTGACGCGAAATCAAATGCACTGCTGAAATTCGCAGCTGATATTGAGCCAGCAAATTCATAAACAAAGTATGGATATGTTATATACACACTTTGTGATGTATTTCTTGCTCTTATGTTCTCTGTTAATAACATTCAATTTGCTCTGCTTATTTTATATTTGTTTTAGACGACGGAAAACTATGCTGCTTGCTGCAAAAGTAATTGCGATTTCAGATGATGAGTTCAAAATGGATTATGCATTGACTGCAATTAAGTGTGTATCGAACACATCAGAAAAACATGAGAAGCGATCTGATCGGAGCTGATATTTTTGAGATATATAAGGATGTGGCAGGACGTCGACTGATATAATCTCGCCATTTGGAATAAATTCTAAAAGTGAAAAAAGTTACACGCAGATAAAAGTCCACAAATTGAAAAACTAGAGCTTCAAGAGTTGAACGTATACAGCTAAGAAGTTTGCCTCATCCGCCATTTTTGCTAATTCCCGCGACGCCCAAACGACTACCACTCCTTCAAGTATTCCGACAAACTTCTTTCAGGTAGAACATTAGAACGAAGCACAAAAAAAATTTTCTTCAAATTTCGAGATAGCGACTTTTATATCGTAGTTCAAATATACTTATACCTCGTTATATCATATGGTTCATTGTGATGTTTCCTATTCTGGTTAATAGAGATGTATTTGAGCCTAATTATCACGACTCCAACTCACGGTCTGGAACCGCTATTACTTTGAAATCAACTATTATGATTGATTTCGACGTCAAAGGGAAGTCAGTTCTACAAATATACTTTACATTCGAAAATCGTGATTGTGCATAACATTACCGAAACCTGGAGAAGCTATCGATTTGGATACACCTTTGTTTGAGAAGCTGGAAAGTCTTCATTAACCCTTAAAGGACGACATGTACAAGCTGAGCTACACGACTGTTTGAAGGCCTTTCTCGCTGGGCATTTTTTTGTATATTTAGTAGTTCTTCAAAAACCTAAATTTCTAAGATTTCAAAGATATGTTAGGTTTCTAAGAAACGACTTTTCATTATTCTGTAGCAGCGAAAATGAAATTATGACACACACTCAATTTGCTTCATTTGCTTTGGGTCTTTGATATGGCTTTACACTAAAGTTTTACAACTTTAAGTGGTCTCTTATCATTTCTATTTTGCGGCAAGGTTCCCGAATTATACGTTATGTTATAAGAGATCGTTAAATCGATGAGCTGAGCAGCTCATAAAAATTTTGGTGTGCAGACTGGTCTTTCCTGCTGTCCAAATCTTCTTCAACCTCTCTAACTTAACAAGTCTTACAAGTTTTCTCGCATTTTCGTGCTATGCCTAATTTTTGAGTCAATGACTCTTAATGAGGTATGCAGAATCTCCTTTCATACCCATTGAGAATTATGGTGTTTCGATGAAAATCCGAAGAGATGTCAAACCTTTAAGAAGCATAAGAGTCATTTTGATGCCCACGCGTGACTTCAAATCTTACTCAGCAATGATAATGGCGGCGTCACGTTTCGTGTAAAAACAGGCAGAGAGCAGGTACGCACAACAAAGAATGCATAACCGTTTGTCTGACCGCTTGTCTGATTGCCGCACATGCGGCGGCCCGATGCTTCCTGCGTAATCAGCACTGTTCCTTAAAGGGTTGAACCGAGGACAGTTTGCATATTTAAGCACCACAGCGTAAGATGGAAAAGCTATTGCTTAAAATGTTTCTCAAGTCAATTCCTAATCTGAGCTCTACCTGGTGCTCTACTTACTTTTTTGACTGGGTATGAGTTTATGATATGAATTTTTTCACATAAAATCTACCGAGGTTATGCTAATTTTGGTTGCGGATCCGGTGGATGAGCCGCTGTCCTACCAGTTGCGACCTCACTTGTCCTCATCGTTATAACTCACAGTTGTTCGGAAACTCACTAAATGATATGGAATAAACTATATATATATATATACTATATATATTATATATATATATATATATATATATATATATATATATATATATATATATATATATAGGGGCTTCTATATAGTTTGGCCAGAGCAATAAACACCAATTATTAATCAGAATTATTAGAGTTGCTGAACAATTCACTGGGACTTTGCTGGCCAGCCGGAGAGAGGAGCGATGCCAGGCGCTATTGTGATCACGGAGCGGTGCATTCGAGTCCTCTGAAGTCGATCACTGCATATCATTCTGCTGCAAGACAAAGCGACACTGGCAAGTTCTCGCCTCGCCAACTTGTGCAAAGGATGGTCCACCGGAGTGAGCTTGGAGTTTCTGAATCACCCGCTGCACAGTCCTAACTTGTGGCCGTCTGACTATAACCTCTTCCGATCGGTTTAAAGAAATTGCTGTTTATTGCTCTGGTAGCGAAACTATGACAAGATCTAATATTATATGTGGTGCCGCAATTGGATGGCTTTCAGTTGATTCTACGCTGTGCATACTGTTCATTGGTAGACCGGTGAACTTGGCTTCCCACATAGGCACACTTCGCTGTTTTTCTCGACTTTTGTTTCCATGCCGTGTTGGTAAAATAACTTCCGATGGATTCTAGGCTCTCCTTCAAGCTGTTCTAATTTGACCTAAAGTTGCTATGATTACATTACAGAACGTAGAACCCTTTTATCATCTGTTCTGGCAATAGAAAAATACATCTTCAATAATGAGATTAGAAGTACTACACATTACATATTCAAGCATTGGCTCGCCCCCATGTCCTAGTCTCACTGAGCCATTTATTTTCTCATGGCTTATGATTTGACGTCAAGCTTTTCTAGAGAAGGAACCTACTAATTTGATGCATTCTTGCTTCAGATGACATTATAGTGATGTGTCATGAAATCAACCACTTCTGCGGTGCTTCGTTAGGGCATCCGTCTGATTCATCACCACCCCTAAGAGACTGGTCATGCCCGATCGTCGCCGATATTTTATAACACACCTAATGCTTTCGCGTAAGTTGACAACATTGTTCGATTTCCCACGGTCCTAGATTTGACGTTTACCTTGATAAGGAATGAGAAGAAGACATTGCGATTTTCTTATTTCCAAGATATTTTTCAGAATGGAAGTCCTTACGTCAAAGATAACGACGTGAACATATAGGAACTGGTGCTAGCCCACTTCTAAAAAATGCAGAACAGTTCTGCTGAGTGGTTTATGTTCACCTTCATTTCAGTAGTGGCGCATATCTCATATTGCCCATCTACAAATTCGGTATAAGGGATGAAGCCTCCAGATCCTCAATACCTGAGGAATGCACCACGTATTCACATTCACGATGCATCATAAAGTAAGTAAATGGGGTACTTGCCTTCTTTGCAGCTTCGACGATTTAGGAGATGTGATCGAACCAACGATTACGTTAGGTGATCATTGTGAACACAAGTATCGTGCATTACTAATGATAGCATATAACGGTAGAAAGCCTATTGACAAATGTGTTTATGAGAAGAATACTCGCTCACCTCGTAAGGAAAACATTTCTGATTCAGGGGGTGGACGATGACCGAATGTAACAATCAGAGTGGTCGATGAATGATCGGAAGGAATGGCGTATATTTTAATCGTTTCCCTGCCTAGATAAAAAAAAGTTACTTAACATTATACAGCGACGGCGTAGTTTTCTTTCTACATTTGCATTATAAGTAGAAACTCATTCTCGTTTGTGAAAATAAAGATCAAATAAAACCCGAAATTATTCAAATTCGACATATGGAAGACAATGAGGCGAATGGAATAAATATTAGAGCATATTGCTATCTCAGCGTAGGTCATCTCATTGCCTAAAAATGGACAAGTTCAGGAAATTTGAGCCCCTTGTTCAGCAGCGATAAAAATGTCTTTGGAAATTATGTTACGTTTGATTACGGAACACCAAACTATCAACTTTAGGAATAATCTTCATTTCATAAGTGATGTAGGCCCTAGCGCATTCTAGGTTAGCTTTCTTTACATACAATCGCCGTTCGTGATTATGTTCTGCTCTGAAAATGGTGTAGCACACGTATTATGATCTATAACACCCGTTTCTTACCTGAAAGTAGTCCACAAAGAGCCACGAACACACATTGTGTGAATTGTCCTCTCATATCCCGCTAGTACCCTTTCGTATTTCATCTCACTGTTCCTTTCGCCTATCTGTCATGTGTTTGTCTACATGGCGCATCTGTACTTTCTTATCAATGTATTGTTATTCTCCTGGGTCCCGAGGTTATGATGCACTTCGAATATCGGAGCTGCGCATTGCTGCGCATTCCGACCAACTGTTGAGTGTGCTGATTAAATTTCAGAAACCACTGCTTAGGTGGAGTGGAATTTTTACGCAGTTTGGTGGGTCAGAGTAGATCGTGGACAGAATAAGCGCCGTCGTTACTTTCAATTGAAAAGTCGGTTAGAAATTTCTAACTCGTTAGATGAACAGTGACATTTATGATCTTTCCCGAAAGCTGCTCAGGCTGGTTTTGTAATTAACAATCTATACTGTGTGCATCTACTATTTTGCGGATAAAAATTAGCCTCTGCATTCAGACTGGTATCTAGTCGATTTTTGTTCGCATCTGAGTACTTTGATTGATCTGTGCCTGTGCAAGATTGTTCCCATTCCGTTAAGCCCACTGAACACCTCCTCTAAATCGTTTGCTTGGCCATTCTCTCTTATCGGGAATTAATAAACATCTGTTAATAGACAAAAATTTTTCAGCAAAATATTATTAATCAATCAGAGGCGCAAACCGAAATCTTCAAAATGTATCCACTTTTTCAAATACCTCTTCATAGTGTAACACTAAGAGTTAATTGTGTGAAACTCGTATTGCGCGTTATCGAGCATTGTTCGCGGAAGAAACTTTTTTTGTATATTACAGGTAACCGCTTGATAGCTCATATCTTGCAACACTCTAAAATGTACTTGCCTTTCCAGAAACCTTCATAAAAACGCTATAGCAATAGAAGATTTGCATTTAAAAGATGCGTATTTCTTGCAGGGCAGAGCTTTTTCCTTAGACTCTAGCAACCATTCGATATAGTCGGTTTCCGCCATTTTTAACACTGCACTCATTCCTAAGAGACCGTGGTACTGTAGTAAGGCAAAAAAATAAGACTGAGCTTTGATCACGCTACGCATTGCTTGTCGGCTAGGTGTGTGAGTGACAGTGGGTCGTTTTGCGACCATTACAAGACTCAGGCATGAATCATATGTGAAGTACGCGTTTGTCTTAATTTAAGGATTGGTATTCGCTTTGATGGAAACTCTAGACAAAATATATGACTTTGATGCTCGGAGGTTGTCTCTGCACGTTCATATGCTTCTTGCAATTTACAATTGAAATAGCAATTGCAGTGCAAAGGCAATTTCATATTCCTTGTTATAGCGCTGGAAAAATGTTTCCGAAAAAAGTACATTTTTGAAACCTGGCTTACACTATCTAACGCACAGTGATGATGAGGAAAGAGGTTTTTTCCTGTGGGAAAACGTGCGATGACGCGCAACGCGTGTGAAGCACAATTTTATTTCTCTACTACAGCGCTGTGAAAAGTTTTAAAAAACAAGTACACTTTTAGAATTTTGAAATCAGAAAAAATCTTTTCGAGCATTGTGACCTGCACAGGAAAGACCTCACTGAAACTTCTCATGAAGCTGGTGATGCCATAGAGAAAATAAGCTGTGGAAAAGAGCTGTAATCATTGCAAATGTCTCGCCACAATTGAGCGACTTCGATACTCCTCATGTACGACTGCGACCGTTACATGGAGAATATGCCGCCTTGCCCAACCCATTGTTCGTGCAGGTATGATGGAAGGTCGATGATAAAGATGTGTCGTTGTGCAGCTGCGATTAGAGTAGATTAAAGATTTCTGCAAACGGGTCAACAACTCGGTCTACTAGCCTTGATAAAATTACCTTTTTTCGCACCATCGTCCGTCCGTTTTTGTAATGGGAAAACGTTAAGACAACGTCTTTGTGGCATTCAAGAAATCTATGAGCAGAGTTTGCTTGGATTAAGTCCATGCAAGAAATGCCTTTCGAGATTCTCATTTTTCATTTGTGATTTAGAACGCTGTAGCGAGTAAAATAGAATAATCTATGAAAACAGCACATAGATTGTGTTCAGCAAGCATATTTGATGCACAGATCTGTGATTTCCTTCCCTTGATGACGAATATATCATGAGCCGCCAGTAGTAAATGCAGCTTATGGTTCACATTTCAAGTAAAATTGGGTGTTTTATGTGCCATCCTTTATGCTTTCCATCGCGACTCAAACCCCAAACATGTGGAAGTACAACTCTAGTGAGTTTTTGTCCAACGAGCATTTCAGGCTCTAAGAAGAGGATCGTGGGGTGAGAAAAGAACAATGAAAGATAGGGAAGAATAAATCTGCGCCGGTAAGATGCTAAGTTGAGAAAAAAGTTCTGAACACTCGCAAAAAAATCAAACTTTGTGTTTGTTTCACAAAGTATCGGCGTTACAAATTCATGGAATATCTCAAAACATTTTTACAAGAAACTCCCACAGCAACGCTAGTTATAGTGGATTTAAAAGCATTCGGCATTGATTTGCCTAAGCGTGTGCTGTCTTAGCAAGACAGTGCCAATTCTCGTATAATCGCAAAGAAGTATAAGATAGAGCTTGATGAGTTGGAGGGAATCGAGTTCTTGCAGCACTCAGCCTGCAATTTAGATGCTGTGCCTTCCAAGTCGGGTTTATATTCCTTGTAATGGAACTTTCCACTGTGGACGCCGATTCGAGACATTTGATCGTGTTGAGGAGACATGTTAGAAGTTTTTGATTCAAAGCTCAAGGAATGGAGATTCAGAGCAGATCTGAAAGCTTCCAGATCGTTGCAGAAGATTGTGGATAAAGGTGGCTTCTATTTTGAAAGAGCTGCTGTTGTTTTCAATCTTTTTCCACAATACAGTATCTTTTAAACCTAGTAAAATAAGCTGATTACAATGACATTCATTGCAGTTCTAGTATTTCTGCTTGAAGTTTGGAGTTACAAAGTGCCTTTAGCCCACAAAATTCTTGCAAACACGATCTTGACACTTCTCTCAGACAATTATTCAGCCAGTTATGACTACACATCGTACCAACGGATATTCCTTCTTCATAGACACGGTCCGATTAGTCGCCGGGGTACGTGACCCGTCACGAGGTGGTGGATGGGAATAAACGCAAACCAAAAGTTGCAGCGCCGAATTGACAAAGCTCTATTTCTGCGAGCCAAGGCGGCCAAGAGTCTACAATCAAGCTACTGAGAAGTACATGGGAGGCGGTCAGGAGTCACCTTCAACTAATAGGCTCCTCCCGCTCCTCCGAGAGAGACCGGCGAAATACTCGTGAGTACCCAGCCCCCACGTTTAAAGCCTAGCAAGCTATACGTTGTTAATTAAAAAGCTAAAGACAGCTATGAATATGGGCTTCATTATCCTGATCTCGAAAGAGCCTCGGTGCAGCAGCGCCAGATAGGACGAGTGCGAAGAGGCTGCTAAAATTCCAGAGTCGAACTAAACTGCCAAAATCGAAACGGACCAAAATAACAGTCTATACATATAACGCAAGAACACTTGCTCACGAATCCGCTGTAGAGGATATTGATACCAAAAACAAAAACAAAAACAACTACGTCATTGGCCTAGCTGAGACAAGAAGACGCCTTCCTTATCACGTTGTTTATGTTACCGGAGAAGAACTGTTTCTCGGAACCTGCGATCGCACAGGTGTCGGCGGCATTGGCGTGCTCGTCAAATCGAATTTCACAGTGAACATCGATTCATTTGAAAAATTAACAACCCGTATCGGACGATTACGCTTGAAACAATGTGGATCAGTGCAAACCTTAACCACCTTCATAGTATACGCATCAACATCAAGCTACCACGAAGGCCAAAGTTGAAGGGCGCTTTATGAACCTCGGACACTTCTTCAGAAAAGACCAGTTATTCTTTAGGTCTATTGCTGGAGATTTTAACTCAAATATTGGACCTAGAAGAACCACTAGAGATCGTCACTTTGAGATCCATGGACTAGAATGGAATGAACAGGGTGAGAGGCTATCCGAGTTTATCATGACGACCCAAACCATCCATGGTAACTTTACAACTCCAAAAGCCTCATTCTCAGCTGTGGACGTGGGAGTCTCCCAATGGAGACTGCCATAACGAAATAGTCCACATCTTGATTAATTGAAGGTTTTGTTTCACCGATGCTGTTGTCCATAAGCTTTACACGGGATCGGATCATCTCTTTTGCACAAAGTTTTTTTTTCCGCAAAAAGGAGAGAAAGTCTTCAATTTCAAACGACGAAGTCCTAGAACTACCATTAATTGTGACGTATTTGAATCATTAATCGGCTCGTGGAAAGATACCGTTGTCGACAACAACGACGAAGGATATGACCGGTTTGCTGAATATTTTCACGTTAGCGCTATGAAGGCTGAGAGTCCCAGAGTCACAAAGAGACGCTCGTCTTCGCAGGCACTCAAGCTGATACGTCAACGTGGAATCATACGAGCTACACTCAGCTTAGGCTTTACGTTCGATCCTGTGAAACGTTGCAGAGAAGCGATGAAAGAGAACTTCAAAAAGAGACGAGCACCAGTCATGGCAGAAGCTGAATTTGGGAAGAGCATTCGTAAAGTACAGCAAAGCTCCGCCGACTATTGCACTCCGGCTCCTTGACGGAACACTTTCAGCTTCCAGAAGTCAATGGAAAAAACCACCCACCACCACTACTCGCAACTCTTCACTAGCCACATCCTCTTGGCGTCACGCAAATTGAAAGAGGGTAAATCTATTGCTCCACCGGTCCTGCCTTTTGAAATCAGACATGCTATATCGTCGGTGAAGAATAGAACATCACCTGGCCCACACATGATTAGACCAGAACCCCTGAAGAACCTTCCGCCAGTTCTCATTAAGACCCTGGCTCGGCTCTTCATTTGCTTCCTGTCACAATGCAAGGTTCCCAATCGATGCAAAACCAGTAAGACCGTGCTGTTTTTTCAAAAAGGTAAACCTTCTCGAATAGGCATTTATCGCTCAATCTGTTCATTGTCCTTTTCTGTACACTCTTCGCTTGAGTCATCCTAACAGGACTGACAGGACGCTGGATAGAAAACTACCATGGAAACAAGCAGGATTTCGAACAAGATTTAGTATTATAGACCACATCCACATGATCGCAAGACTCACTGAAATTTCACGAGAGTGCAAACTACCGCTCTGTCTCACTTTCATCGATTCAAGAAAACCTTTGTTATACTGGAAATAGAAGCGGTTATGGAGCCTCTAGACAATCAAGGCGTTCCCTCCTCGGTACATAACGATCCTTCGTGAGCTATAAAAAATTTCACGACCAAAATGTCGCCATTCCATAACAATATTACCATCTAAGTAAGAAGAGGGGTTCGACAAGGCGATACAATTTCGCCAAATAATTCACTGCCACCTTTCGAAATATCACGCGAACATTAGAATGAGAGGTATGAGAGTGAAAATCACAGGTCGCAACTTAAACCATCTTCTCTTCGTCGACTGTATCGTCCTCATAACACCAAGCATGGAACGATTGTTGACCAACTTTGACGCCTGTGAAAAGTTGGCCTTCAACTAATCTTACGAAAACGATGTCCATGAGGAACAGATGTGTTTCGAATGCCACATATACGCTCAACGAAACAAACATTTCCGATTGCTCCATTACGTCTATCACGGTCGTGAAATTAACATGATGAACGACCTACTCCAGAGTTGAGCAGGAGAAACCGAGCGGCTAGGGGAACGTTTATGTGAATCGAGGATGTAGTGAAGAAGACCAAGGACATCCGACTCCGTGCCCACCTTTCTGACTCGTCGATTATCCCTGCCTTAACGTAAGCAGCGGAAACCTGGTCGCTAAGTAAGCAGGGTGAAAGATCACTTGGCGTTATTGGACGCGCAGTCGAAAGGTCGATGCTAGGAGTATCCCGTATCTCGCAAATGAGAGAAAGGATCCAAAGTTCCGACCTACGTCAACGATCGAAAATCACAGACGCCGTTCTACACGCCAGGATATCGAAAATAAGGTGGGCCGAACACGTGATGCGCTTCAACGACAACCGATAGACGAGAGCCGTTACCGACTGGATTCCTCGGACGTCAAGCGCTCTAAAGGAAGACCACTGATCCGTTGGTCCGATTTTATCACGAAAGCGATAGAAAAAAGTTATGATGCTCAGCGAATCCCTAGAGCGAGGAGGACCACTGGGCCACTCTTACACACGATAAGGAAAGATGGAGGCGTTGCTGGTGCCCGCTTCAGTCACTCGACGATCAACTGGACGACAGGTGATACAGGTGATACATCGTTTAGAGAAAAAATAGCACAAGATGAAAAGAATTTAACCGGAAGCTAATCGTGAAGACTCCAATCGCAAGGTTTTTCGCATTTTGAGGACTCTTTAAGTGAATGAAGCAAAACTCACCGCCACAACCCGTGTTTGGTATGTGAATGAGGTTTGTAGATAGTTTCCCCCATATAAGAGGCCATAATCCAATGATATTTGCCTCCTTTACCACAAGATCGAATACCTAAAGATCAGGTGCAAATCAAGCTTTTAATCAAGGCGATAGTTAATCGTTTTTCATAGTTTTGTCGGCGTTCTGAATTTCAGGTACCAGAGATAATGAGCGATTCCTAAGAGAACTGACTGTGAAGCAAAACTCGACCTCAGAACGACAGTTAAACCCACGTTTCATGCATACCGAGACCCGTGCTACCACTACACCACAGAGGCCGCCGCTTACTCACCACTTATACTTAAATATCTTTCTATCATAGCTATCAAAGTGTACTTCCGTCTGTGGTCGAATTTTTTCTTAGTGGTTGTTGGGTAATAGCCAAGATGGAAAGATATTGATTATGAGTAGTGAGTAAACGGTTGCCTCTGTGGTGTAGTGGTAGCACGCGTTCCCGATATGGATGAAGACCGGTCCAACTCCGAGCTGAGGTCGAGTTTTTGTTTATCACTCAATTCTCTTATGAACATTTGAAACATCATAGCACTGCCAGAAGGCAATAAAACATAAGAAATTTCGGAATTAAGAGATTAGTTTTGCGTAAATGCAGTCGCATGCAGTACCTCTCAATGGCTATACCGTTCGTTCCGAGTGTTATCTTTAGGGCGCGCTCAAATTTTAACAAATCTGATAATTATTATTTGAGCCAACATGTCATGCGATCTGTCATGGGTTCTTGTGTAACCCGATGCATGTGTTTTCGGCCTTGCCAGCCTCGTCAGTCGGGCAGGCACTTCGTCTTTAGGCAAACCTCTCGGGTGACGCAGTGTCCCTACTTAGAGTCGACGATGAGCGATTTACACGTGCCCTCAAGTGAAGTAAATCACTAGATTGGCAGTGTTATACAATTGAGTGCTTTTGGCTGGCACTTCTGAAATGATGAGTCGTAAATGCTTCTGTTTTATTGTTTTGTTTTTTTCTAATGTTTTCAAGCCTCAGAGGTCTCATATAGCATCTCGGCTATTATACGTATGTTTCGCGTTCTCCCACGCGTCATCAGTACCAGATGCCCTACGGTTCACCACTACGCCTATGAGAAATCGGGGTCGAAATGTATTAGTTAGGGCTGAGTGAAAAGATTGTTTGATGTTACGGTCCAAACTGATTTTCAGCGATAGCTTACGGCAGTTAACAGAGCATATTGCCAATACCCTTCAATCGACTATGTTTTGCTCTCTTTATCTGAGTTCTCAGAAGAGGCTCTGAACATAGTTGATATGAAGATGTTGCTACATGCTTTGTTGGCAGCCGCAAGCCATCGAATAAGACAGTCTAAAGCAACAAGAAATGTTACATGTCTTCTGGGTAATTGATTAATGATTACAATCTTGCTGTTTTGCACTCTTCGTCAATCAAATCTCCTCATTTTCTTCTTTTCTCGTCAAGCCCTACAGTGATCGCTCAGCAAAGTAAAAGTCAACTTTACTCTCATCAGTGATCAGAGCAGAGTATCCGCTACGACTGATCTAGTGTGCGATCATACAATCTGGATTTCGTATTATTTAATCGTTGTCAATCTTTCTAGAAACATGACTAGCAATAAATACTGCGTCTGGGACTTCATGGGAAATGTCCGTGCAATAGCAGATAATTCCCAAGAGCGGACTGTCTATTAACCTCGGCATACTTTGATATAATTCCTAATTTTCTTTTTTAGGGAAAAACACGAGGTGTTACATTAGCTTTATTTCATAGCTGACGTTTCGGCAGTTCGCCTTCTTCAGAGCCTGGAAGGTCAAATTATTCGCAATCCAATAAGCCAAACACCTCCAATACTCCCTTGGAAAAAATCACCAGACCTAGATTTTCAATCGCGTCAAGCACAAAATCAACTCTCAACATACTCACCGCTTTTATATGTGTTTCACCGAATGATTCAAGTGGAGACCACCGCAAGGAGATCACATAGGCTCATAATACATCTAACCCATAGGCATGCCCATAGGTATAGATTGCATGAGCATAGGTACAGTCTACCTAATCTCTTGCAAAGCGTGTAGCGATAATTATATTGGCGAAACGGGTAGGCCGCTCTATGCCCCCATAGAAGAACATTTAGCTGACAAGCGTCTTAATAGACGAAACACCCCGCTAGGGACGCATAGAGAACAGAAACACGACGGAGCTGATCTTGAGATTGAAGTCACCATCCTTGCACAGGAACAGAAAACATCAGCGCGAAAGCTTCTTGAAGCACTTTGGATTAATACTACCAATCCAACTATGAACCGCAGGGAGGAATGCCTCGTAATCACACGTGATTTTAGCCAGTATATAAGACTGTTATTTTGATGGGTTAGGTGCATTACGAGCCTATGTGATCTCCTTGCGGTGGTCTCCACTTATACCATTCGGTGGAACACATATAAAAAGCGGTGAGTATGTTCAGAGTTGATTTTGTGCTTAATGCGATTGAAATCTAGGTCTGGTGATTTTTTCTAAGGGAGTATTGGAGGTGTTTGGCTTATTGAATTGCGAACAATTTGACCTTTCCAGGCTCTGAAGAAGGCGAACTGCCGAAACGTCAGCTGTGAAATAAAGCTAATGTAGCATCTCGTGTTTTTGTTTGAAAAGAAAATCAGGAATGAGCAGATACTTTTTGCTCCACGGTCAGACACCCTGACGCTATGGTTTTAAGAGCTCTGTGCCGCACACATAGTCGACGGCTCGATCCCGAGCTTGCGACTCAGCACGATTCCCATTTTTCTGGGTCGGTAAATTGCTACCACTATTGTGAGAAAACAGTAGCGGTGACTTGATAGACTGCAAGCCATCAAAGTCATTATAAAAGTCAGGGTATGCGTAAAGTCATCTCATACGTATCTAAAAATTGAAGGCGAACACATGGAGCATCCTTCACAAAAATGGTTCAGCGCCGAGAACCTTATCCTTCTTGGATATTTTGTGCACTTAGCTCACTTGTAAGGCGCTAATTAATGCAAGCATTCTTTTTCTGTCTCAAGAGTTTATTATACAAAGTGTGAGAAAAATTCTGCTTTTTTCTCAAAATGATTGAACAGTAAGAAAACATGCTAGAAAATCATTTTTGAGCCACGCATGTCATGTGGTCTGTCAAGATGGGCTCTATAAGAAAGCTTATCTTAACAGACTACATGACATGCGTGGCTCAAAAATGATTTTTAAGCATGTTACCTTACTGTTTGATCATTTCGAGAAATAAGCAAAACTTTTCTCACATTTTGTATAATAAGTTGCGGTCTCTTCAGTTGGGCAGTCACCCTTTCCCGTCATTTGCCAATCCTCTGTGGAACCCAAAATGATTTTCTAACATATTGAAATTTGAGCTGTGATCTTAAGAAAACACTCGAAACGAAAGATGTGGTACATTAAATATACTAGCCAGGAGCAATCGAGTGTACAACGCTGTCTGTTCGGTTATAATTTCACTGGATTTACAGTGTAAAATGTTCGTAGCCGCTAACTGTTAGTGTGGGATCTGGAGCACCCAAACTGAACTGGCAAAAAAGGAGAGTCTGTCCGACTAACGAGACTCCAAGGTCGAAATGTGTATCGGGCTATATAAGTCATCCCATCTTAGCAGACCACATGACATGCGTGACTTAAAAATGATTTTCTGGCATATTGAAATCTGAGCTATAGTCTCAGGAAAATATTGAAACGAAATTTAAAAAATACAAGCGAATAAATTCATTCATAACGGTAATTAGATCGACTATGTATATAATATACTATAACTATAACTATATAGGAAGCATTTTATAACACTTGCTTGAAATTGCCTTCTTAACCCCTCATAGTTTGCAAAGTTGTTCGCAAAGCATAACTTCGTCCCAAGAGCGTGTCAAGGCCTTTTTAAGAGCATCTACGCTAATTCAGCGGGTAGATAAGAATCTTTATTTTAGTATGGACCACACAGAATGATATATTGGGTAGAGATCCGGTGTGTAAGACTGCCATATGTCCTTGCCTCAAAAGCCTGGAAATAGCTCTTGACAGATATTAATCATTGGGCGAGCAGAATGTGGAGGCGCGCAGTCCTGCTAGAACGTAAATCTCTAAATGCAAAAGTGTTGAGTAGTTCAATGCTCCAGTACGCCTCCTAACGTGCTCATGATAGCTGACAGCCCTGATTATGACGTTTTCGTTGGTGAAGACGAACGGCGTCTTTGCGGTGGCTCAAACGCGAGCCAGGGTCATCACAAAAGCTGAAAATGACTGAGACCTATAATTTTCCTTACTGCGAACTTCTGTTGACCATTGTTAAGAAACTGACGTCGATTCTGACGATAATAGAGTAATTAGATCGTAAATAACTTCACATCCATAGAAAGAGCCTGCGACAGAATCGCCAGCCATCAAACGAATCATCAGAAGAAGGTTTGGAAGCCGCTTTTCTTTCATGTTTGTGTCCAGAAAGTGAGCACAAGCGATTTTATAGCTGCGCAGCATCGGCTTATTTCTGAAATTTCGAGCGCTGTATTCGCTGATGCCGAGCTTCTTTGCCATTTACCTCATGAAACGCTTCGGATTCCGTTGAATTTGGTAGCTAGTCTTCTAAATGTTCTAAATGTTTTTTCTGCGTAGCCGAAGTGGTTGGGACATATTTGAGTACGGTTTTTCAATCTCTCAAGTTTCTCCTAAATGTTTCACGGCTCTGTAGACCTCTGCTTGTTTGAAACCAGTCGATTTTAACAATGCCGGCCGTTTTCATTTCCGTTTTTGTCCAGCTCAACTAGTGAAATATGATCATTTCTACGATCCATAGCTTACTCAAAACTGAAAATAGACTAGGCAGCTGCTTCGACCTTACTCCTCATCAGTATGGAGGTGCCTTTTTGTTCAGGCAATCCCTTACAAGAGAAAATTTCTTACCCACCAAGGAACCAACGTTGAATGATAAATCAGTGGAAGTTAGATGATCAAATTCCCGACATTGCAGCGACGTACACTAGAACCCGCGGCTAGTAAAATGAATCACGACTTTTTCTTTGGCTACTTCGATAGAACTCGCTCAAACAAGAATAATTTCAAAACATATTTTGTCTAGCGTGTCATGAGGCCCCTAATGACACTTATACGGTACTAGACAGCTGCTTCAGCATTGCAGCCTCATCAGTATCACAATACCTTTCGGTTCAGCCTGATGAGTCTGCAGCCAAAACAGCTGTCTCAGATTGTATAAATGGCATAACAAAGTTCATGAAAAGCTCAAGGTATCTTATCAGATCAATATTGTTTTTAGCGGGATCTATAAAACAATTGAGTAAAAAGATATGTAATTGGGCAGGAAAAAAAACACATTGTAGACTAAATTAAACAAGAATTCAGTAGGTCTGTGAGAATTGATAGAAAAAACATCAAATCACTGTTAAAAATAAGAATAAAAATTTAGCAAATCTCTATGTATTCTTATGCGCAATCGTGAACGATTAAGGCATAGATCAGGCGAACATTATGCTCATCAAGTATCTTTTGTAATGCAATACTTCCAGTTGACAAACATCTGTGTCCATAATGTTTCCGTCATGACGCACTCAGGATCGCCTCCGTGCATTTATAGCTCAAAAGGCTAATGTGATGTATTATGTATGTTACATCACAGCAAATTCTTCTTTCGTAATTGCACACAAAGATGTAGTAGGAGAGTGAAATTTCTCTGTAAAAGTCCTTCATTTTGGATGTTGTGGAAATCTACGATTTTTTGTGAGTAGAGCACAATGAGAAGTGATCAAAATCCATAACTGAGACATAGATTTCCATCGGGATCGAGAACTACACACTCCTGGGTCACAAGTAGGCATGCTATGCATGCTGACGCACATATCATTGATATGTGTCGCTTCGGGCATAATGACGGGCGGCAAGTTTTTATTATACATTACAGCAATTCTTATTCCTATAAACGTTATATTTAGAATCAAGCTCAGCGAATAAATAATAAACGAAAGAGAGTGAGGCATAAAGCAATAATATGTGAAATAATTTCACATCATGTTCTTCGCATCGTCTGTCAATTACTCCGCTGTCGTTTCCATGTAATTTCGTAAGCACGTGATGTGGCCTTCTGGACTGTTTTTTGTAAAATCACACTGTAAGTGATTAGCTTGAAGTGCTTCAGACATGTTCGGGTATGCACAAGCCGTATATTGCTCGTATACGAAAAAAAATATACTGTGCTTTTTTGAATACTTTCAAAATACTCCTGAAATATTATAAATACTGTGACACTGTAACTGGCTGTTTTTTATATAAGATTCGTCTGGTGATATTAACAACACAGAATGCATTATTGTGGCAAAATACCTTCACAACCAACTAACTGAAGACATAATTTATGATTTGCGCTTCTTAAATGATTTGTTCAGATAACTTGCATTGAAAATTCATCCGTTTTTTGATCAGACTGTAGTGTTTCCACTTCTCGTTATGATTCAAAGTCACCATTTCCCAATTTTTCATCAGAGGCAGTTTTGGCACCATATATATACAACGTGCTTAGAGGAAGATAAGTTGAAATATATCAGATTGCTTCATTATTTTTGAGTCAGGTGGAATTCGGACCCAGATTTCACCCTATCCGGGGGCGCGTGTTCAACAGTTGCACTACCGACGCCCGGACTTACACCAGTCTTTCTACGCTACAGTGTATCTATCTGTCAGCGGCTAACCGTCAACGGTTTGACGTGGATAGTCGCTAACGGCATTGAGCCCAGTAATGCTGACAAATTGGGTCATAATGATCAGATGAAATCCGTTTCATTTGACCGATTTTTGCGGTAATATGGATTTAAATGTGGGATATAAGGGATGTTGTGCAAAAACATTTGCGTCAGGTGAAATTCGAATTCACATTTCACCTAATCTGGTTGCGTGTGCTCAACCTTTTCACTACTAGATTGATGAAATGTGAGCTCGAATCCCACCTGACGCAAATGTTTTTGCACAACATCCCTTATATCCCACATTTAAATCCATATTACCGCAAAAATCGGTCAAATGAAACGGATTTCATCTGATCATTATTACCCAATTTGTTAGCATTACTGGGCTCAATGCCGTTAGCGACTATCCACGTCAAACCGTTGACGGTTAGCCGCTGACAGATAGATACACTGTAGCGTAGAAAGACTGGTGTAAGTCCGGGCGTCGGTAGTGCAACTGTTGAACACGCGCCCCCGGATAGGGTGAAATCTGGGTCCGAATTCCACCTGACTCAAAAATAATGAAGCAATCTGATATATTTCAACTTATCTTCCTCTAAGCACGTTGTATATATATGGTGCCAAAACTAGATTTGATGAAATGTGAGCTCGAATCCCACCTGACGCAAATGTTTTTGCACATTTACTCTACATCAATGCGCATATCTATATCACATCATGTCACCGCAAAAGGCGGCCGAACAAAACAAATTCTCTTCGAGTTCTTTTCTCTTATCCGGAACAATTCAAGAAACGATTCTTCCACTAAACAAGAAGCTTCTAAATAAAAGTATTGGTAATGTGGTAATAAATTTTAAAACTTCCATGAGCCTGCAATATGACTTATAATTTGCTAGACACTGTTTCGGCCTTCCACCGTCATCAGTATGCACGGTGCTCTTTCGTTCAATCGGTTCCTCAGGGAGATGTCTCCCACATAGAGGAATCGACGAGAGACTTTTACACTAGACACTGTAGAAGGATTACCATGGTATTCTTTCAGAGTGACCATTTGCATGGCATAAGGCTGTTAAGTGAGTATGTTCAATAAAACTTTCTAATTGACTATTTCGAGATTGCGCTCGATGAAATAGATAACATATTTGAGCCTTCTATGAGATCTGTTGAGAAAGGCAAAGAAATAGAACGCCACGGTTATTTTTCATCGTACGTGAAGTGTATAAGCTCGCCGTCAACTCCTCTAGCGGTAAAAATGAGTCCATGAGAAACCGACTTGAACGAAAAGGCACCGTGCTACTGATGAGGCTGGCTGGCCAAAACACGTGTTTAGCACTTCAAAGTGCCATAGCAGACCTCATAAAAGGCTAAAACTTGTTATCGGATTATATTGTTTTTGAGGGAGGTCTCAAAATAGTCGATTTTGAGGCTTGTTATATATGCAAAAGTGACTAGAAATATTGAAACCTCAAATTTCTAGCTCGCGCTAGGTGTATTTTTCCAAAAGAGCCTTTTATTTCGCTTAAACACTTGAAACAAAACCATGCTTCTCATCGGCAGCGTACATTCATTTTATCAGACTTATGATTCGCTGGAAGCACGAAAACACATGAACGTTTAGGGTAAATCTTGTAGTATCAGAGTAGAGAATTTTATTCTAGAGTTTCTTCTAGAGCGAAAAAAAAATTTCAAATTAAATAACAAAATTTGCACGTCATATATCTAACGTGTGAGCGCTATCGGTCGGTCGATTGCGCAAACGCATTATCGACCCAGGTCCAGCACATACTCAATAAACACATCAGCCGGTAAGCAAATGCGACGTGTATGTGAAACTTGATTCTAGTTCTCCTGTTACACTGCAGCAAAATAGTATTCTCAAAAAAGACACAGCTATAAAATCGTCTAACTTATATAAAAACATATAAACATAAACATAACATAATACATATAACATAACATAACATAACATAACATTAATACATATAACATAACATAATACATATATAAACATACTTATTATCATGACGCAAAAGAATATCTGAAATTTCTATGCATTCTGCGGCAGGAAAATACCTCTGATTTTGGAAAACGAGCTATCGAAGCCTTCCAAAAACTGGGATATTTAGACCATTAGATGGTTTTTTTAGAAGGTGTTTTATAATTACAATATTGGTGAAAATGCGATCAGTTTATGTCTAACGTCGTCGTGTTTTCGGTTTATATATACATGGATTGAGAAGATGCAGACAAGTGAGGGGACGTAGGAGTACGATCGTGGGATCGTACGAGCTCGCAGCGAGTTAGAAGACGTCCTGATTTTTACAAAATTAGGGCACAAGAGCGAGAAGCAAAAGAGCAGTGAGGAGGAAGATTGATTAATGCCTATATGGATCGCAACTTATAGATATAATAGGGGAGGACATCCACGGAAGGCTCTCGAAAACTGATTGAAAATCACAGGACTCCTAGAAGTTTGGCATAAATGTGGTTGTTTTTGGCCTTGACGGTGACTTATCTGCGGTTTTCGCAAATAAACCACTAGGTTCTACCCGGACCATCTTTCTTTGGCGGCACTTTTCATTCTTATTCACAGCCTTCCCTTCTATGTTGAAATGCGGTTCTCTCCCAGTAAGATTATGATTGCGCTGGAGAATATGCTCTTAGCATGCACCTTGGATACAGTTCGTTGTCAAGATAAAACAAAGCCATCTCATCATGCTATAATCTGAATTGAATGGCAACCTCAACGTGAATGTCTCGATGTACACCTACACATTGATCTAACCAGACCAGCTGCACAACCTGACCATCTGCGAAAATTTTTTTGCTGCAAACCCTACAAACAGGACTTTCTTTAGTCGATTATCATTAGAGATAGGTCCGCGAGTCTACTACAAAAGCAGTACTTGCCATTTCTAGTGGCTGCCTCGCGTAAAAAACCAGTGTGCTCAACCAGAGCTCAAGTTCACGAGCTCCAGAACATTGTGCTATCGAATTTATAGGACTGGCAGGGCATGTCGTTTGGAAATTGTTCAACAATCAGTAGGTATTCTGCCGACTTTTGCAGAGGAACAACTTCGTAACGGCCGCAAACACGCTAGACATGCGCACACTACAATGTCAGTCCGCCTTACTTGGGGAAAGGACCAGGGCATCACATTCGTCGCTGATAGCCCTGATTTTGTATCATTGAGACTGTCATCTATTACCGCCCCCTGAAGCAACACACTTGTGGAAGAGCATGAATAAATAGACTGTAACCAGCTTGAAGTGACCGCACCGACATCCTTGATCGTCCAGAAGTCTTTGCTGAGGAAATGATCGCATTACCATTGATCAAGACGTAGTGTGGAAGATAATCAAAATCACCGATGTAGGAGTATTTTTTTAGTACAATTCATATCTCCTCTTTCTAGAATTTTTCACCTACAGCTTGCTCACGGCTTTCGCGAACGAGGTGCCGAAGAGTATGCAAAATAGATGTTCTGTGTAACAATTCGTAGACAGCAATTAAATGTTACTTCTTTGGTACAGAATTCACTATATCGTGGCACAAAGTCTTCTAACACGCTGGAGAGAGAATTTAGTGAAGAGGCCCAAAACTGCTGCAACAATTTGATGAATGGTAGTCACTATATACGATTTCGTCTCATAGTTGGCTTCCCGCATATCGCGATCGAAAACCGAATAATTCTGTTACAGGGTTGTAGAACTGTCAACAGCTTCACGGACGTTGTAGTGACTTTGCAAGACAAAGGATTACAGCAATACTGCCGTTCTCTTAAGTTGATAGCTTTTGCCCATGACTCTATGATAAAGTCAAGCTTTGGAAAAAGACAACTCTCATGTTGGAAACACCTGTGATGTCATACACATTTATCTAAGACGTCATTATCCTGGCTCACGCAAACGTGTCTAGAAAAAGAGAAAGAGAGAGAGAAGAAGAGAAAAATGCTAATTAAAAACATGTTTCGAACGGCCAAAAATGTGTGCACAGGGAGAAGAGGGAAGGAACGAATCATTAGACTTGGCACGAAAAATTGTCATTTCCAACGGCTACAAAACATTTGCTACTTGGAATATTCAAAAAGTGGAATTAGGTCCCGCAAAGAACAATACTTCGCACTTGAATAAAGTTTCCTTCAAACTGCCATTTATATCAAACGAAATTATTAGCGCGGTTAAAAGGTGCCTAAAAAGATGCGGTTCTGAAAATTCCGTGGTAGTAATCGAAATCCTACCTCCCACCCTACGCCATCAGCTGATCCGCAATAGACTCTATGATCGATTGTGCAACACCAACAACTGTATGATCTGCCCTAACGGAAAAGAGGGGGACTGTATGAGATCGGGCACATTTTATTTACTAAATGTAAAACATGCGGGGAAGAATATATAGGCGAAACGGGTAGACCACTTTTCATCCGCATAAAAGAACATCTAGATAGTAAATCTAAATTAGATAAAAGAAACTTTTAGGTTTACATAGGGCAAAAAAACACAACAACAGCGATTTTGATGTGACTGTCACAATTCTAGCGCAGGAATCAAAACATCCACGTGCAAGACTCTTGAGGATTTGGATAAACGCCCAAAATCCCGAAATAACCGGAAGGACGAGTGCGTCACCATCACCCGAGATCTCGCTCCTTTCTTCGTTTGATCTTCTAACTGACCTAGGCAGCATATAAATAAGACCATCCGATTCATTCAAATAGACTTATACTACATACGCCCAGGCTCTGAAGAAGGCGGTGTCGCCGAAACGTCAGCCGAACTTCTACGACTAATTTACCAAC
>JAHQIW010002465.1:0-59513 GCA_019055375.1 Parelaphostrongylus tenuis
CGCCGAACTCGATACATTCACGACCAAAGTCATTTTTCACGTCACTGGAGCGAGATTGAGATGCACATTGAGAACAGTGTTTTTGTGGTAATCACTATTGAATAAAGACGCAGCAAATAAATTTTCTGAAATGGCCTTTCCATTGCTTGGCCTACAAAATGGGAGAAAGGGATTTTAAGAAGGCTTCCGAGGCGCAAGAAATGTCCTTAAAGAGCCAAAATCAAAAAGCCATTTACACCAAAATCTGTGCATGTTCGCCGTGGAAAGGTTGAACACGGTTGACGTTGTCGTTTCCATATGATCATGAATGTGTTAGAAATATAGATGGTGATCAGGTAGCGATTAAAAAATTGTTTTGGCTGGATAAGCAACTGGATTTCAGATGATGTGGATATACAAAGGAAGCACCGTGAACAGTATTAATGGGAGTGGTAACTAGTAAAATAAGCATAAAGGCATTGTACCAAAAGCGGATTCATGAATAGTTTTTTTATTTTACCGTAAATTTCAATGATGTGTAAGAGATATCGCCGTAGTATTTCTCATTCGTTTGCGGTAATCAGTAATTTTCAAAGCAGTTTTACTCTATAAATCAATCTATATCAATAATTAACATGCATCATGTACAGATTTTGTATCAACAAGATTTGCAGTTATTTCAGTGACGTTCGTAACTTTTGTGTTTGCAAAAACTGCTAAAACCACAGGTACTCCAGGAGCATCTGTGTCCGAAGAGAATGCAGTAACTTCGAGAGCTTCTGCGCCTGCTAGAAATTCAGTGACTACAGATATTTCAGGAGCCTCTGTGTCTAAAGAAGGTGCACGAACTTCAAAGGCTTCTGCATCTGCAAAAATTTGAGGAACTGCAGGAACTCCAGTGGCTTCTGTGTGTGCAAGAATTGTAGTGACTGCTAAAACTTTAGAAACTAGTGAAATTTTCGAAAATCCAGGTATACGACAGCAACATCCCGAAATGATTGGGCGATTAGAGAAACTGCAGTCACAGAGAACACAAGGTATATCTTATTTGGCCTAAATTGTTCACTTACGGTGGAGAAAAACGGAGAAGATCCTGACAATCAAAAGTTCTCCAATTGCATTGCCGCTGTGCTCAATAGGGCAATGCCAATATACAATCGATGGGGAATCTTTGTTGAAGGTATGTCAGCACTGACGGTATGTAACTCCATTTTTTTCATCACATACCTAAATCCCGTTCATTGTGCCTATTTGAAAGTGGATAGGAAAGCAAAGAATAAATCCAAACCAACTTTATACTTACCTCAGCACTGGTCATAAAGCAAACCTTTTTCCTGATAAATACAGTCGGGGATGTTAACAACGAAATATATCAAAAGCAACACAATACTTCAGACGTGTAGGAGATTTCGTCTTTTTAGAGCATAATTAAAGGATGGAGCTTGCTGCGCTGATCAATCCCTGAGGGATGCGCCATGCATTCTCGTCCACTTTTTAACTTCGTTTGAGGTGATTAAATACATATGTGGGCTTTTCAATGATTGATTTTCATGAACTGGGTGTTCATGCGGATTATGCACGGTCCGATCTTCTTACACCCTTCGTCGAGCTCCTTGAGCATCTGACAATGTCATTTGAAAAACAAAGGTGCTACAGAAAATTTCCATCGATGCGTATGCCCTCTTCGCACCAATCAAGCGTCTTCATTATGCACTGCAGTGCGGACATGAACAGCTTTGGCAATATCGTATCGTCTTGTCGAAGCCCTTTCCCAATGTTTATGGTAATAAAAGGATAAAGGATAAAGCTCTCGGCGTTGATCAATCTCTAAGGGATGCGCCATGCATTCGTCTTCAATTTCTAACTTCGTTTGAGGTGATTGAATGCATATCTGGCCATTACAATGACTCGCGGTGGCCTCCCGCTTAACCGAGTCAGTGCTGCTTATCCTCCCAGACAGGTCTAAGACCAGTCTGGTACCAATTTACCGACCTCGGAGGGATGGATGGCTTGGTGGACCAAGAGCGCGAGATCGAACCATTGATCTCGTGTGCGACGCAGGACACCTCTAACCACTGCGCCACATGCGCTGATTGTATGGTAATATGCCGATGAAATAGCCGTATTTTCACGGTGTAATTTCGATAGCACTCTGATAGATATTTCATGTAGGACGGATCCACTCCTTGATCAACAAGCGCTGATAGGACTGCGTTTGTTACGATGTTATCGAATGCTTTTTCAGTGTCAAGGTTAGGATTACTGCAGGTCGTACTAGCGGAGGACTTCTGTGACCCTCGAAACGCCCTAGATGCGGTCTATGCAGCAAAAACCATGTCAATCCTTCTTGCTTAACTGGTTGTGTTTCATTCGAAATTTTGATATGAGCAGAAGGATGATATTCGCAGAAAAACTTGTAGAGTATTGCTGCAAGCAAATTGGACAACAGTGACAGAGATCCCTTTGTCACCTTTTTCATGGCTGATGACTATGGGCGAAGTCCTCAACTGGTGTGGATTTTTTCTCATGAAGGTAAGATATTATACGTACATATGTGCCGTTAGAGAAGTACATGTAAATTGTGGCCTCCGGTTCGCAGAAAGTCGGCAGTGGTGTTATCTGGTCGTGAAGCTGTGCCTTTTCTCACGTTTTATTTCGCGGCTTGAACTTCATAGGGCAGAATCCCCAGCGGTTTTTCTCCAGTGGCGATTACAGGGTCCGAGAAGGGGATGGTGGGACGAAAAAAATTGGTTTAGAGTTTTCAGCCATCAATTCCATATCGTGATAGGAAGTTTGCTTGACTTCATCTTTGTTGGCTCCACCTTATGAACACTTTTCCACAACTCAACCCAGTTTCAGAATCACAAAATTTATGCTATCAAATGAGTTAGACGTTTAAGAAAATTTATTCACAGACCTCGCCAAACCAACAGATCAAACCAACTGTGAACACATTTTATTTCCCCTGCTACAACATACTGAAGAAGGCCCTCACCAGTATTCTAGAAGAAAACCCTTCACTAGCGATATGCAAGAATTACTGTACAAATGAACGTTGTTCAACAAAATCGGGTAGACTATCAACGACATATAAATAGTCTGAGAAAAAGTACGTTTTCATGTATTTAAATCAATTCAATGAAAAATTTTTGACAAAGGATACAAAAAGGCACGAGTTTATCTATAATTTTTGTATTATTAGATTACATAGGCGCTCTGGCCGAGTGGTTGTGATGCTCGCCGCCGAGCGAGCGGGCTAAGCCCTGTCCTCAACTCTCTCCGGCAGTCAACAACGATGCTGTATGGAACGTCACAGCAAGGCTATCCACGAAATTGCAAGGAGACATGCTCGACCAGTATTCTACGTCGTTCAAGGAGAAGAAGACGAAAATGAATCGATTTCTAGAAGTACTGAGATGCGCTCAATGAAAATTGTGATGACGGTCGTGTAAACAATTATATAAATAAATAAATAAATAAATAATAATATTAGGTCACAACAAAATTATTAATGTTATTTCCAGCAATCAATCACAGTTCTATGCTTCAAGCAATCATTTACCAAGTCATGGTGCCGTTTTACTTCAAAGGAGCATCAAGAGGTCGCTCACAGCTTGCCGATCTAAAACGTAGAGATGGATAATGACGGATGAGCCACAATCGCGTAGAGTGGACAGTTGGATCTTGAACACTGAAGACGACTCCCATACGCCTTCCACTGCACTTCCTTGCTACTTCGTTGCAGGCCTATGACAAGTTTGATTCGAAGGAGAATCTCAGAAAAATAAGTGCCAAATTTGAAGACTCAGAGAAAACGCGTCATAAATTTACCTGCGTCTTAATGAAGTAATAGGCTGGTGCATAAGTAGTCACTTTCAGACCGTGAATTTGTTAATGATTATAATTAGGCTCAAACATATAATTATTGATCAAAGTAAAAAACCATTGCACCCAACATATGTCTACCAACGAGAAATAAGTTTATTTACTTCTTTATCTCAAGAATCAGCGCTTTGGGATTCAGCAAACCTTTGAAAAGCATTTTTTGCATCACCTTCTTTATGGAAGCGTTTTTCGTGCAAGAAATAGTCGAGATGTTTGAAGAGTGGCACCCGGTGGGAGCAATGTTTGGCGAATATGAACGAAAGGGCAAAATTTGTAACTTTAAACTTCAAACTTTGGACTTTAAAGACGTCATTGTAGACGCGTGAATGCCGATTAAGTGCAAAAACGCAAATACTTTTGCACCAGCATTTTTCATCTTTCCACTTTGTTTCAAATAACGAGAATGCATGAATGTAAGCTTATCTGCAGAATTACTTGCAGCCTTGAGCAAATCAGCTTCGATGATTGGTTTTCCCATGACTTTTGAAGAGAAATCAAGAATGATTGCGGCTTACGCATTCTTGAATTTCTTCCCTTTACTAAAATTCTTAAACCACCGCTGCCCCGTACTTTCGTTCGCAGTTGCTAACCTTAAAATGTTATCGATGTTGATAGTAGCCTCTGCTGCTTTGCGACCCATTTTGAACCCACGGTCTAAAATCGCAGTTACTTTTGCACCAGGCAACGCTCATTCCCTAGTCTAAAATAAGTATGAAACAGGTAAGAGTAGAACGTCGTTAGCAGCAAAACATAGAGTGAGAAATGCGCAACAAAAGTATGTGTAGCATAGCCTCATTTATTCTGGAATGTTTTCCATTATCAAATGGCAAAATTCAACAATGCAAAAATGCGTAAACCGAGACTACTTTGCACTATCCTGATATTTATCTAGTCGCTTTTAGTTCTCGTTTGAATTGTCCACCCGCCGCTGGTATATGCGCTATGTGCCACGTCGATTGACCGTTTCACCTGTAGTAAAACCCGTTCCCTCTATAATTGTTTCTATACTTCATATATTATTAATTATACTAAACACTGCGAGCACATGTGGCGCAGTGGTCAGAGATGCTCAGCTGCGCAAGCAAGGTCGATGGTTCGATCTCGCGCTCATGGCTCGCCAAGCCGTCATCTTTCCAGGGTCGGTAAATTCGTACCGGACTAGTCGCAGACTTGTCTGGGAGGATATACAGCGTGAGGCCATCGCAAGTCATTGTAGAGACCAGTAGTCTTCTATACCATAAATCTCTTCAATCCTGAAATTAAGGCTTGATTTAAAGAGATCTTCACAGAACGTCGTAACATCGAAAAGGCGACTGCGTTTCACATCGGATTAATTAGCATATATGAAGTTCACAGCGGGTTTCTTGGTACTTATTTGTATAGCTTTCGTGTGAGAGAGTCGAAAACACTTTATTGACATGAAAAAGTGGAATATCGCTATGAGTACTGCTGAAAATTCTATTGAAAAGAGTGTCCTTAAAGCGTCATCTTCCAGAAATCAAATCCTTATACAAGATTGGTACTCCTTTTCTAAATTGGATGGCTAAGGTCCCAGCGACGCTGCCTTTGTTAGAGCCTAGACGTACAATATCATACCATTTATTATTCGGTGATATTCGCACACACTAAGAATCTGATAGAAAATAATTTAATAGTCTGAATATTATACAAGAATCCCAGTTTTTAACATCGAGATGGGAGAGGTTACAAATGTTATGTGACAACACACTGTGAGAAATGAATCTTACTCAGACTAGAAATTGAATGTGAGGTGCGGCTCCATATCACTTGTTATGTTTAGGCACTCTCCCCTTTTATTCATTTTTGTACTTTTGCGGTTTATTCAAAGGCCTCAAGTGCTTTTCGGGCTGACATTTTGTACGCTTTCCCTAAGATTCTTACTACTATACAACAGACCTCATCGCACTACTTTTTCACCCTATGCTCACCGAAAGACTTAGTTGTCTGTTTGTTCATTTTCCGTGTAGGTATTCTTTGATGCAGACCCAAGGTGGTCTTCCCGTTCTGTCAATGTATGCTTCACTATATGACGTGCTAGAGATTTAGTAGATTGTACCCAATCTCATGCAATCCACGTCTCTACCATTAGAGCATACTATGCAGTTGTATGTCTTACATAGGCAATCGCACAAGCGGTACCGAACCAACTGGCGACGTAAGATACTGGGTGGGACATCCACAAACCGTACAGAGTTTTTCAGACCAATGTTTTGACACCTTTTAATAGCAGCGCTCATATCGTTCGTTAGGAAGGGTAACTTTAAAGGTATCATGTGGACCCGTCTGCTCACCCCTCACACACAAAAAGATCACTTGTTCAAAATATGTACTGAACGACTGGATGGGGAGGAAGGAGAGAGAGAAATCACCACGCTTGGCGGGGCAAATAGCCTTCTCAAATGGATACGAAAGTGGAGCCACTGACTGAAATCATGTCAATAAGGAGAGGTAGGTCTCATATTATAAACAGTAGAAACAATGTTGTTCCAAGCCAAACGGAAGGGTGCCTTTGAAACTGCCCTTCAGAACGAATGAAGTGAAAGCTGTGATCGAAAGGTGTTCAAAAAATACTGTTGTGATAACCTGCATTGTTGAAAAATACCATTTGATACTGGAAAAACTCTTGAATAGATTCGGTCATATTATAAGTCATTTTCGAGTACATATCTCTCTTTATGTTTTTTTTTCTAGGGACGTCTTATCCAAAGTTTATTTTGAATCAATATTTTTTTTTACTACGGAGAGGTGCTGATTGGTGCAAGAATAATTGTGGTTCAACTAAAGCCAGTTAACAGAAATAGTCACACATCGGTCAGCGAACGCTTTAAAAGTTGAACATTGGTTACGAAATTTTACCTCATCCGATAATCAGTCTAAATTCTTTCTATTTTGACTGCCACTTGCAGTGGTATGATCTTATAGTATACCCAATATGTGGAGTACTGTGCAAAAACGTTTGCGTCAGCCGGGATTTTACCTCATCGTCGATTACCGAACCTCGCGCCCACCGACTGCCACTTCTTCTTACACGGACAACGCTTCCACAACTAACATGTTGCAGGAAATGCTCTGTGAGAGCTTCGAATCCCAAAGAAACGGTTTCCAATTCTTTGAAAAATATCTGTTGATTGTAATTCCTTATTCGTTGAGAAAGATGTAGTTCAGCATAGCTGTGACGATCTAAGAAAAAATGGTCCGAAGAAACCTCCATTACTTTTGCACCACATTGATGGACAGTTCGTGAGACAACTTCACTTTAGGTGCAGAGGTTTACTTAAAGTCAATCTTGTAATTTTTCTACCAAGTACACTTTTCAACTTGCACATTGTTTGGTCTAGTTTGAAGTATTGTAACTCTTTTTCTAATCCGATTAATACAAATTCATATAGAATCATTATTGATGATTGTCATTTTCATCTATACTCTAATTGTGATAGCCATTTATCCAATGATCGCCACGAATTTTAGCTTCATTTTATTTGGAAGCGGCTAATATACAGAATGACTCCAAGAATTAGCGTTGTTTGAAGAATGTTCTTTTCCCATGTTATCTTATGCTCAAAGTAATTGAATTCTCCTTACAATTCTCTTTTGAGCCATGCATATGGTCTATTATGGGCACTTTTACAGCCCAATATATGTGTTTCGGGCTTGGAGGTCGCTTCACTTGAGCAATGCTCCTCGTCTTCAACCAATCTTCTCTCGGGAACCCAACATCCTACTTTGGAGAAGGCAAAGACGTACTATTTACACGTACGTTTAAGTGAGAATGTCACTGAACGAGCAGTGTTGTACACTCGATTGATTTTGATTGGTACGTCAAATATATTGAACCTTTCGTTTTGAGTGTTTTCTTGAGGCCACTTAAGTGAACTTTTCTAAATAAGAAACACCAGCTACATAACAGTAGTTGTAAGTAGTTGTGTCTTTCAGCAGTTGCAATCATTTTGGTGACTTCGCTGCGTTCACATCCGATCGTATCATTTAGATATTCTACAGTTCTGAAGAAGACCTATTCACGCATTCACGCACTTTAGTATGCCATAAAAATCCTTATTTCCTCAGCAGTGTTTATTTTATAAGCAGCAAAGAAGCCCATATGATGTTCAGATGATATGAAATGATCAAAAACGTGATTGGGTTGCACAAGTGCCCTTAACAGACCACATGCACAGCTCAAATAATAATTATGCGGCGTATTGAACTCTTGAGAGTGGTCGTAAGAAAACACTTGAAATAAAAGGCATGAAATTTGACGATACTAGCCAAGGGCAACTGTATACAACACTGCTCATTTAGTGATATTTTTACTCAATGACATGTTCAAATAGTATGTCTGCACCATCTCTCGTAGAGGGTTTGGTTCCCTCCGAGAGACTAGGTTAAAGACGATGGGCATTGCCCAACTGAGGAGGCACCCAAGGCCAAAACACTTGTACTGGGCTGTACAAGTGCCTATTACAGACGTCATGCATTGCTCAAAACAATTCAGGCATATTGAATTTTCAGCGTGATTTTAGAAAAAGCACTCAAAACGGAAGGAGAGTGAGTATTCTTATATTTTCATGTTCTTCTACCATGATTAGGTCGTTCGACAGAAGACCTCTCATGATTTGGATTTTGACTCAAATTATTCCAGTAATCCCATTAAGAACCGTATGATATATCGTCGTTTTGTATGAACCTTTGAGATATCTGTAGAGTATTTGAAGCATCATTGCACTGTCACCAATTAGTGGCATTCTCCACAGTCGTTAGCACAATCTTATAATCACGTTTCGTAAGGATCTCAGACGAGGTTGCTTTTTAGTAGAAAGCGGAAGGGTAGAGACTACGCTGATTAAATTTGAACTCACCGCCGTTGCCCTACTTCACCAAGAAAACATTTTGAGAAACCAAGGCGAATAAAAACATCTCTGCTCGGCAAGGAAAACCCGAAAAGCCAGTCTACAATAAAGCGTATACTTAGACAGTACTTCACGATAAGACCTTTCTATACTACAAATTTCTTAATTTCTCAGAGGCAGATGTGTCAGACAGATGTCGCACAGGCCATTTCCAGACTTAATAACAGATGTTCGAGGAACAGATATAGATCCTCTGTCAAACTGTAGTGTAAAACACAAATTCTGTGTATGTGCTAGGGAATCCAGGCTAGAAGAAATACGAAATCAACATTTTAATTGAAGAGTTGAATTGATTAAAACTTGCAACGATCATCCCTGTGGTTAACTTCTTCGTAGGAAAAACACGCATAAAAGAGTTTCCGGAAATATAACACTGCCATTTCGATAGACTAGAGTGTATTGGACCGCTTTAATCGCATGACGAAGAAAATCAGAATCTGTCCTGGTGCCCTCTAGACTCAATAGCGAGCTTAAGCCAAGAAACTTAGCAGTAAATTCTTTGAAAATCACTGTGTCACATTAACGATGGAAAATTCGCCAATTATGGAAGAATTGATGAAAGGTATGCTTATTAGACAATGGCCTTGAACTAGATGGGCTTCTCGATGGCCGGTGACGCTAATTTGATGATCGATAGAGCTTTCCCATAACTATCAAAAACTAGGAAGTGGACGACTCCCAGAAAAGAGGAGCACCAGTAAAGGGGGAGGTTTTGGGTCTCCATCAATATTGCGTAGGTATGCGACAAAAATAACGATGGTCAAACGGATATTTGGCCACAATATAGACTGGATGTGCCATCGCCCTTTTCTAAATCATCGAGGCACCCTGGAATGTCTTGTACAAGTTTTCTCCAGAACGATGGAGGGTCGTCCTGTCACGTGCGGTATGACCGCAACGGCTTGTACGTTTATTGCAGATCACCTCGAACCAATGCGCTGAAGCAGCCTCTACTAGGGGTATTACTCAAAATCCCATGAATTATCGGCTTACTCAAGAAAGCACCGTAAAATCTCAGAGGTGCTCGTAAGAGTCACTTTGACTTCTATGTTTGATGACGATGATTGGCAGTTTTTTACCAGGGACCACCCATGATTTGCTCTTTCACAGCAATTCAGGTGGTAGATTAGATTAAAAGTTGAAATCAACAGATTCAGGACCGCAGTCAATTTCGTGTAACCGGCCAAATTTGAGTTACGTCATTAGTGCAAAATCGATTTACTCATTGAAAACAGTAGTTATGTAGTAAAGATCTGTAATCACTGAAGACGCAACGAACAAATTTCCTGGTTTATCTATTGATCGGTTCACAAAATCGGTGAAAGTGTTCTAAAAAGATTTGCTAAGCGTAAGGAATGACTTCGAGGGATCAAAAGTAAAAGGTCATGCGCGTCGAAGTGTGTACATGCTCGGCTGAAATCTATAGACACTATGGACATTGAAGTACCTAGAATGAAAACATAGATGATGATATAGATGGCAAAAAGGAACTTGTTCAATCCCCGTTAGGCGACTACATCCAAAATGAAGTAAATACACAAATCAAACACTATAAAGAGCCCTCATTCGAGTTGTACTCGATAGAATAAGCCCGTGCACTGTGGCAAATAAAGGTTCACTGGGTAGTTGTTCATTCCGCTGTGTTTTTTAACGCCTAATATAAATCCAGCTTTATTACGTAAATCAACTGATATCGACATTTAGCAAATGTGAAGATCAATTTCATTTACTGCAGGCGTTGGTAACTGTTCTTGTTGCGGGAGTTGTAGGTGCTGTTGTGGTTTCAGGAGTTGTAGTTGTTACTGTTGTGGTTTCAGGAGTTGTAGTTGTCACTGTTGTGGTTTCAGGAGTTGTAGTTGTTAATGTTGTGGTTTCAGGAGTTGTAGTTGTCACTGTTGTGGTTTCAGGAGTTGCAGAAGCCGTTGTGGTTGTGGTAGTTTTAGTTGTTGTTGGTTTTGCACCAGGTCTCCAACAGCAACAGCCTGAAATAACTAGGAGATTAGCGCAATAGTTGTTCCAATTACATGGTAAACTTCATTTGGCCAAGACTATAACGATTGAGAAAAAATAAGAGAAAATTCATACAATTTTAGAAACCTTTGTAATTCTTTGCCGTTGTGCTGAATGAAGGCGATGTCAGTACATAATAGAGAAGAAAATTCTCTGTCAAAGACATGCCGTTAATAAAGGCACATAATCTTGCTCCCAGATGTTATCACATAGCCACATCCTCTTCTTTGTGCTATTGTGGTAGCAGACAACTGGACAAAGGGATAGATTCCAATACTGACTTTCTACTAACTCAAGCATTAATCAAATTCAAAACGTTTTCTTGATGAGCAAACACGAGGCTGTTGATAGCAAAATTTACTAAACTCGATACAATATTGCTAGCGGCTCGGCGTTATATTCTGTTAAGGCCTAGAAAAGACAAACTGACGCGCAATCTACTCGATGAACACTGACATGAAAATTCAAATCACTCAGCAAGAGAAAACCTAGCACAAATGTTGGTTCTCGTAATACACAATTTTTCGAAATGTTTACCCATTTGTTCTTTTTAAGTAAATCAATTCTGTGATTACTTCGGCAAGGTCTTCCTTGGATTGAAAAAATGCATGATTCAGGTCAGAAAAATTGTCTGAACAATGGAGAGAGGCCACACCAAATCATAAGACGCACCACCTTACGGATCACTTTTTGACCTTTGTTGTATGTTTGAGATGTATCAGAACCTTTTCGCGCAATGATTTTAGATTCCTCTGCAAGTATACTGAGGTTTGCTTCAAAAAAAAAGAAGCCCACAAGGGGCAAGAGGAGAGGAAGGGGTCCTCTTGTAATGACGCGTGATCTCCCCAATCAGGCAGATTTTTTGACCTAATTCAAATAAAGTTTGACCAAAGTCAAATTATGTTCAAGGGTTCACTCAACTAGCTGAATTTCGAAGAACTAGTGGTAAGTGCTTCAAGAGTGGAGCTGTTCAACGGGTGAACTAAAAATTGTGCATGATTTTTATCTGTTGAAGGTACGAAATTGGTCGACAAAGTCAATTTCAACTTACTTTCATCTTTATGGGTCTAAAAAGGTGAAATTTCGAACGCCAGTCGATAATATGTTCTATTCATTACATCTTACTGTTGACATAGTCGTTTCTGCACATAGAGTGATAGTTAGATGAAGCATAGAGCTATTGGTGCTGAACAATCCTGCTAGCGCAGTGTCATGCATTCGCCTTTATTATCTGCATCGCACAAGTGTTATACTGATATGTGCATATTAGACTCAAAAGCGTATGTAGCGCAGTGATTAGAGGCGCTCTGCGTCGCACACGAGGTCATTGGTTCGATCCCGCACTCATGACTCACCACGCCATTTATCCTCAGCGGGTCGGTAAATTAGTACCAGACTGCTCTTACTTACCCGGAACGATAAGCAGCACTGATTCGGTACAGCGAAAGGCCACCACGAGCCTTGTAATGGCCTAATATGCATCCAATCATCTCAAACGAGTTAGAAATTGAAGGCGATTGCATGGCACATCCCTCAGGGATTGATCAGCGCCGAGAGGTTAGACTCAACCCGCACGCTCGCATACAGAAGTATATCGATAAATCACTCTAGTAGTGTTTTCCTGGCAGACTAATCTGACGTTAATTTTTGGGCAACTAAATGATGGTACCTTTGAGTGCCACCTTTGCAAAATGGAATTCTTGGCGTGTGCTTGCATGGCACTTCAAACCACTGCGCTGCACCCGTCCATTACGAATGAAAGACTTTACCCATCTCAAGCAAGCTCTTTCATAGTATTTCATCCGACATTCTATCAGTTCGATCATTAGGGTCCGATGAATGGATACGTCATGAAAAAGATGAAGCTAAATTAATCGTCGAATTATCAACTATCAATACGCAGATTTTTAGACGTAAAGATAAACCATCTTTATATGGGACCGAAATTCAAATCTTTTCCCATCGATTCATTGTGTTCTACCTATCATCCTGAGAGAAAACTGAATACTTACAAGCTTTGGGTATTTGCTTGATGAATAATTTCATCTGATGTGGTTCAATATCGACTGAGCTAGCTTCTCGTAAAATTCAACACAGTCGCTCTAGTTTTCAAAGTTTTATCACAGTTCATTTGTCCAATTTATGGATTTAGGGTAATGGACATACTACCCAACTTCTAGGGGTTCACCAGCACAGCAGTAAAACATAAAATAGCTGCCAACAATAAGTTATGCACGCATTATTAGTTGTCTTACTTTTACAGATCTCATTCAATTCTCTCATTTTATTTCACTTAGAAAGCAATCCACTTTTATTGAAGATAGTTTTGATATCTTCATTCACCATAAAACAGGAAATTCGTCGTCTTTATTATGGACGTTCACTAACGGATACTATTCCAGTTTCATACCTTTCGTTTCGAGCGTTTTCTCAAGACCACGCTAAAATTTCAACACATCTCGTGATCATTATTTGAGTTAACATGTCATGTGGTCTGCTAAATGGGCTGACTTATAGAGCCCGATGCACGTGTTTCGACCTTGGCAGTCTCATCAGTTGGGCGGTACCCTTCGAGGATTGGCAAAAGACGAAGAGTATCGCCCGAGTGATGAGAATGAAGGTCGAAATACGTGTATAGGGCTCTATAAGTTTGCCCAATAACGGACCATTTGAGATGTTGGCTCAAATAGTAATTTTGAGATACTCAAGGTTTCTTAGAAAAGGAAGGTGGATATTAGAACTCACGGCATGATGTCAGTTGGTTCGTACTGATTGTTTTCATAGATGTTCAAGCTTTCAGATGACCAGAAAAACAAATCACAATGACATATAACAGTGCTTTTAAATAAAAAATCTTACCTATATTACAGGCGACGCATGCAAAGCAATTCCGGGGACATCCTGAAACGAAATGTTGATCAATATTAACAATAATCACTTCAGGAAAGTTTGTATCGATATAATTTTGAGGCGTTGTCATTTCTCATCACATTGGTTTCATAGCTAGGCATGGAGATCCACTCATTAACTTTCTATTTTCTAAGATGAAACTTCAATGTTGAAATGAGTCGAAATAACTCTGTATACAAGTGGTGGCTGGTGCACTGCAAGCGTAATTGCGTGGTTTCTGAGAGCCTAGTGATTGGAATCTTATATACGTGATCGCAGTGGTTTGTAGGAAAATGTGATAGCAAAAAATTTGTTAACACTGCTGCTTTTGTACTTAAACCAAAACCAACCACATAGGGTTTCGAAAGGGCAAATGGCGAGTAATCAAGCAAACTAGCCCTAATGACGTTGAGGAATTGTCATAAACCCAAAATAGGCGAGTAGCCTTCTTGCTTCGGCAACGTTCAAATTTGCAACAGTTAAAACGATGGTGATGGATTCGCTCTGTTGAGTGAAAACAACGTCCACTATGAAAGTTAGAAATCCATAATTTCTATGATCTAACTGAAGATAGGGGCGACGTGGCCGAGTGGTTGTGATGCTCGTCGCGGCGCGTGGAGCAGAGCTCCATCCCCCAGCTCTCTGCGGCAGTCGGCAACAATGCCCTATGAAACGCTACAGCAAGGCTATCCTCGAGATTGAAAGAGACTCGCTCAACCAGTATTCTACGCCGTTCAGGAAGAAGATGCAAAACGAATTGAATGTTATAAGTAGTGAAATCCAAACAATGAAAAAATACTGTAATGACTAATCAAGTAAAGTGCTAAATAAAAGAATATAGATAGTAGACGACTACTGTAGTTTGCTAACAAGAAAATTTGCAGGATTTCTATCAGGACCACTTAACATTATTCGTTTGAGTATACTATGGAATGGATTGCGCGCAAAAGATGCTAATGATTGACTCCATAATTTCACTCAAAAGTTTACCGTATCATTGTGAGAACGGTGCTTCTTCTACAGAACTATATCCGTATGTAATTCCTTTTTTATACTAAGTCAAATTTCGGGCAGATAAAGCACAAGCACTAATACTTTTCATCGCGAAGAAGTGTTGGTCGGCTTGACTCCGCCCTGAGTTGCTTTGTCTCATCCCTTGGATGGGAGGAAAGGAAAGATTTGCTCAAAACTTGTTTGGAAAGAAATCATTTCCTTCAATTCAAGTATAACTAATCTACTCTATCTATCCCGACACTGGAAAGAAAATCGACTTGAAGAGTATTTGACGTCGACCACAGTGAGGAAAATTCCCGAGGTGCAGCCGAATACCCACGAAAAGTACGGTGACTTCATGCATGATGATTTGAGCAGGTGAATTGAAGTCAAGAAGAGCTGGAAATCAAAAATTAATTGTTAAAACGTTGAGAAAATGGCTTCCAGAAGAAACGAAATTCACCGCTTCAAAGACATTGTACTTCACAATTATCTACATTTTCGAAAGTTTTAGATTTTCCACTATCAACACCATCCATACGAACGATGAACTGAGACAGAAACCTTTGTTTTCAGAGTAAGATGTCTATATGAGTATCAAGATCTACTGATTAGGAAAAATAATATGCGTTTTTGTTAATGGTGGTGAGAAAAAGTCAACATCAATCAGGAGAAACTAACATTTTTGCCATTTTAATTATTTCTTTGATTCACTGTCTCTTTGAGCACTGAGTTGAAAGCCGAGGCATTTAGTACCCCCGATGGTTTGAAGGAGCAAAACTGTTACTGCTTGCAAATGTTCATGCAATGAGGATTTTTGTTTTGGCAAAGCTATTACGAAAAAAACCGTACACCAGCCACTTTATCATACAGTTGATGATTGTTGCCAAAGTAACTTCGAGAGAAATATATTCAATCCAATAATGTGCAACACTTACCGAATATAGCTACCCAAATTTTGAGATCTGAAGGGCAATATTGTCCTGGAGGAGGCCTATTTCTTGCAGAAGCAACTATTTTGTAGCTGAGTATGACAGACAACAGCAACAGTAGTGTCGTGTTGCGTAGCATTCTTGTTCGAATGGTATGAAAAAAGTGTGTTAGCGTTATTATTGAAAAGCTTTATTTTCACAATCCAGTACATAATACTGTTCAGTACAGTGATACACAATGAAAGTGCAGTATTAGGGTTGTTATCAGAATTCTTGAATGCATTTCAATACAGAACACCATTCAGTACAGTGATGCAGTGTATTGAATGCGTAATCTGGGTTATTGTATCCAACTAATCCATCTGCTAACAACTTTGAATGTAAGAACTTGCAACATCAACATTGCATTTTCATGAACTGCTAAAGAACGTACACTACTAAATACGGTCAAGTAAATGCAGGAACTTGAAAACACTATTCCATCAAATTGTAAATTCCATTATTCAGGGCCAGTCAGGAGTTTATGTTTCATTTCTAGGTAATCACTTATTCTCATTTCAATGCTTGCTAAGACTTAATTCAATTTTTAAATAGTAGCTAATGGTAAAGATGTTCGTAGTAAAGTCAACTGAACTGAAAGTTGTGAATTCACAGATCATTTAATCAATGATTAATGAAAAGTCTAGTACAGTAGTTTTATATAAGAGTATCAATCTATACCTTCAGAGATGGATCTAAAATTAATCGGCTTGAAAATGCTACTTTCAATGTTTATATCTCAACTCAGTCATGTGAATGAGCTTTCGTATCTGCCGAGTCTTCATGTAACCTTTACAGTGCAAAAAGTATCAGCTTTATAGCGTGCGAACCTTCTTTCGTGAAAAATTTCAGTCGGACAGCTTTGCCCTCAGTGGAAAATTATAGCGTGAGGGACAGATGATGATGAAGTTCGTCTCATTAGCAAAACTCAAAACTGTCAGATGTATATGGATGAAATGTATAGACAAGATAACCAATGCCTGATGAAGAATGACGTGTATGGAGAGAGGTGAATTAGTTGTGGACAGCTGTTGGTTGATAGGGGACCTTTTATACTGTAACGAAATAAGGGTGGGGTCAATATCCAGCGAAAACAACTTTTTTCATATTCAACAATAGCCTTTTCATAATAAAACCTTTTGTTATATCTGACATTGTTTTTCTCCACTAAAAATAATTAGAGAATAAATAAAGCTCATAGTATACCGTTCATTTTTACCCTCAAATATATCCAGTTCTTTGATGATGACATGACCGCTTTGGAAATGTTACTAGCCAACATGAACAGAAACTCTTCTCAAATATTCAAAAGGTGTACTTCGCTGTCAAATGGCAAACAGTACTTCAGAATTCTGGCATGTTAAAGACTGCATGAGGAACACCTAACGTTGTGGCTACAGGTGATTTGTAATGTGCATTTCGTTTTTGGATCAATTTTGTACTGTATCATCTATGTCACCGGTCGTCCCGTTGATCGTCGAATGACTTGAGCGAGCGCCAACAACACTTGCATTTTACCATCTCGCATGCAAGACTAGCCTTGTGGGTCCTCCTCGCCCTAGGTATTCATTAAGCATCATATTTTTTTCTAGGCATCATAAGGAAATCAGACCCACGAGTCGATAATCTTCCAGTGGAGAGCTTGACATGCCAAAAAATCCATTCGGTGAAGGCTGTCATCCATCGTTGTTTTAAAGCTCAACCGTGTCCGGCACCTTATTTTCGATAGCCTATCATGCAGAACGGCATCTTTGACTTTCAATCGATGACATAGGTAAAAACTTTGGATCCTTTCATTCACTTAAGAGATACGAGGTACTCCTAACAACAACCTCTCGACCGCGAGTTCAGTCATACCAAGTGATCTCTAATCCTGCTTATGTGGCCACCAGTTTCTGCTGCATACGTCACGGCAGAAATAACTATGGAGCCAAAAAGGTGGACACGTAGTCGAATGTTCTTCATTTTCTTCACTACGTCCTCGATGCTCTCAAACTCTCCTCAAACCCAATTCCAACGATATACATGAGTTGTGAAGGAAATCTTTCAGTTCGCTGTAACACCCAATAAAAGTATGTTTCACACTTGAGGCGTTACAACGCGTCTTTCATCGGGGAGAGTATTTCCTCTACTTCTAAGAACCATTCGATAGCCTGAATTATGCTGATTCCAGTATTGTATGTGGTTTTTCGAAACGACTTCTTAGTGAGCTGTAATAGGTCAAGGCGCGCAATGCAGCGACGGCATCTGGCCACCACGCACTACCAGGTATGTGGATGGGAATTCGCAATACTGGCTGACGAGCCATCTCAGCATTCTCCACATTGATTAATCATTATAAGTCAACTGCCTTCAACTGTCTTTTAATTTTCATCGATTTCATTTAATCATGTGATTTACGCAGCGGATTGGTATCACAGCTGTACACACACCATAGCCATCTAGAAGTGCTCATTGAGTGTGAAACTCAATTTTCTTTGGGCCGTTACAAAGCTTAAAGAAGCCCTTTCCAAAAAGCAAACACACCATTACAATCGAAAAGATTTTCTGACGTTAAAAGTTAACGATTTATCTAATGATTAGAAGTTCATTACAACAAAACTTTTATCGAGTGAGAAATCCTCGAATGAGAAACAAAATCTTGTTCTGACTGATACGGCACCAAAAATAAGCTATTTGAGAGATTGAACATGCCATTGAAATTCACTTGATTTGAGCTATCGATAAACTAGAAAAACGTTTGCAAAAGCATAAAATGCGTTTCCACCAAAGGCCTCAAATGGCGTTGCCATAATAGAACGGTAGCCAAAAATAATTGTGTTTCATAACTTCGGCGTCATATTGCTTAGTTGATTTGTTCTATCCGATACCATCATACAAAGAGGAAAACTTTGAAGCGTCTTTGGCTACGTGCTGCACTTTCCATATACAATTCGATTTGTAGTTTATATGAACAGAAATTTTTATACTGTATTCACTTTTTATTGCTTTGACATCGATCTGGTCATGGTCGGGCATAGGTGTTCATGCGCGAGGTATAGAGTGTGAAAGCGTATCTCAAACTCGTGTTTGAAGGGCTCTTCTATGAGGATGATCATAGAACGAACAAGATGAAATGTTTGATACAGAAGTTGCTGAATACAGCCGACTTTATTCACTCCGTTGACTCATCTTTACATTGTTCGCGATATGTGCACTTCACACGTATGTTCGTCAACCTCTACGTTATTGCTGTTATTTGATATGCTCTTCTTTTGTGAACATATCAACAGAAATCCTTTCAATGTCGTTGTTTGCGAAAATTGCACGTTTGACGCGTAATTCGGAATCCAGCCGACGTGCAGAAAACATCCTAACGCAAAAGCTTTAGCTGGCCTAACTCCGATGTCATGCATGTAAATGTGAAAGCATTCAATCATTGTTCGCATATACGATAGTTTCAACGCCATTTAAAACGTTCTTCAAGGTTTTTCATATCCAGGAACTCTCCACTAAGCCAACGACAAAGGCTAAACAGCACAAATATTCATACTGGAATGCCATTCAGCGCATCAGTTCTGTCCAGTTTCTCAAATTTACTGACAAATTTTTTTTAGGATTCTGATAATCGTTTTAAAGCTTCAGTCGTGAACACTCCAATAAAATGCGTGGTTTCTGAAAAGCTCTTCACATTACGTTGTGAGATTGTAAGGTGAATTAGTTCCATTTTTGATTCGCTCCGCTTGCACTGCTGGAGTCTGTGGATAACTTTTCGCTAAGTGCTTGGTGGCAATACGAAAACTCAAACCTCGCCCATTCTGACAATAAGTAAAGGTGAACAACAATCTATCTTTCTTTATACGATACAAGCACTCAGCAATTTACTTTCCTTGCGTGAAATTTGTACTTCTTGCTATCCAAATTTAATGCTTTCTGCTCTTTCTATGAAATGCGAGTAGTCATTTCATAACCTGAAAATGGATATTTCAGCTCTAAGCTTGATTACTGAAAACGCCTTCTTAGGCAGTAACCAACTAAGAAGAAAATATGCTTTGTTTCTCAAGTAGTCAGCTCGCTCTTTGTATTTCAGCGCGGGTTTTATTGGCACATACATAGTAGAATTTGGGTGATCGGAACGCATCATCGTTGCGATAAAATAGTAAACACTCGAACACAATAAACAAAGCACTAGAAATAAAGGGTGTAAGGCTCCCGAGAGAACTGACTATAAGAAGATCGACAGACGACGGGTTCTGCCCGGCTGATGAGTCTGTAAGGACGAAACATGTGTCTCGGGCTGTACAAGAGCCCTTACCAGACCACATGACATGTTGGCTCAAATAATAATGAAAGGATATATTGAAATTTGAGCGTGGTCTAAACAAAGCACTCGAGATAAAGGTATAATTATAATAAAAGTACCAGCCAATGAGCAATCGAGTGCACAACACTCGGTGTTAGGTGAATGTTTCACCTGACATAGAGTGTAAAGCGAACGTCGTCGATAACTATATATAAGGAGTGTGACGCTCCCGAGAGAACTGGCTATGAAAAGATCGACAGACGACGGGTTATGCCCGGCTGATGAGTCTGTAAGGATGAAACACGTGTCTCGGGTTGTACAAGAGCCCTTACCAGACTACAATTATTTTTTATTTGCACAAGCTGACTTTCGCCTGTTTCTCCTTTTCAATGAGGTGCCGAAACGACAACATGGGTCAAGAGACGGCGTAGTGGATGCGAATGGCTTAATATAAGTCAAAGCAAAAAAAAGCAAGTAGTGCACAAGAAACATAATCTCATTCTGAACGCTACAGCTTTATGAAAAGGTTTTCCCAAAAAACGGTTAACTAGCGTAGTTGCCTGATTTTGGGCGTTTAGCGACAAACCACGGCCTGGTCCACCCAACCGCTTCCCATGGGCATCTTTCTCCACTTTCTCCGCCTGCATACATGAATTTATTGATTTCTAAGAATTTATTGTTTACATATACGAAGATGGGTCAAACGTTCTTGCCTAATAAGAGAACTACGTATGAGTAGTCACAGGTGTTTATGAGAGAACCAGTAAGTGATGCTTATTTCTCAAATGTTCATTGTGGTCACCCAAAACTCATTATCTTCGAAAGTGCGCCTTCGTAGGCGACTGAAGAAATTAGGAAATAATCTGACCTTCCAAAGCTCTGAAGAGAGGAAAATCTCTAAAACTCCAACTAATATTGTACTATGTTGCACCATATCTTATCTACAGAACGCCGACAAAAAATATAGCCAGTTAATGCTTATAAAAGGTCTCGTTGCCCGGAATCCACATTACTCTGATAGCGATGAAAGGTGTTCGAGGAAGCGTGAGACTCAGGCACAAGAAACCAGTCAACTTTCACAAGCTGTACATGTTCAATATTTGCGAGTGCGAACACTCATATCTACGCTCGTCGGAAGAAAGATGAGTGGGACAATACAACCTTCCAATCCTGATTAGGCGACAGAAATGCGGAAAAAGAGCCCAAAACATGCTCGTTACAGAAGATTTAAGAAGATAGCTTTCCTATCAAAAAATGCTGATTGTGAGGACGAATGGGTGTTTTTGTGCTAGAAAAATCTATTAAAATTTTCTTGACAATATATTATTTTATAGCAATAATGATGAGTTCCGATCACCCAAATTCTACTATGTATGTGCCAATGAGCGCATGTGGCGCAGTGGTTAGAGGTGCCCTGCGTCGCACACGAGGTCAATGGTTCGATCTCGCGCTCATGGCTCACCAAGCCATCCATCCCTCCGGGGTCGGTAAATTGGTACCAGACAGGTCTCAGACTTGTCTGGGAGGATAAGCAGCACTGACTCGGTTCAGCGGGAGGCCTCCGCGAGTCATTGTAAAGGCCAGAAATGCATTAAATCACCTCAAACGAAGTTAAAAATTGAAGTCGAATGCATGGCGCATCCCTCAGGGATTGATCAACGCCGAGAGCTTTATCCTTTTTTGTTATGTGCCAATAAAACCCGCTCTGAAATACAAAGAGCGAGCTGACTACTTGAGAAACAAAGCACATTTTTTTTAGTTGGCTACTGCCTAAGAAGGCCTTTTTAGTGATCAAGCTTAGGGCTGAAATATCCATTTTTCAGGTTATGAAATGACTACTAGCAGTCCAGAGAAAGAGCAGAATTCATTGAATTTGGATAGCAAGAAGTGCAAATTTCACGCAAGGAAAGTAAATAGCTGATTGCTTGTATTGTATAAAGAAAGATAGATTGTTGTTCACCTTTACCTATTGTCAGAATGGGCGAGGTTTGAGTTTTCGTATTGCCACCAAGCACTTAGCGAAAAGTTATCCACAGACTCCAGCAGTGCAAGCGGAGCAAATCAAAAATGGAACTAATTCACCTTACAATCTCACAACGGAATGTGAAGAGCTTTTGAAAACCACGCATTTTATTGGAGTTGTCACGACTGAAGCTTTAAAATAATTACCAGAATCCTTAAAAAAAAGTTTGTCAGTAAATTTGAGAAACTGGACAGAACTGATGCGCTGGATGGCATTCCAGTATGAATATTTGTGCTGTTTAGCCTTTGTCGTTGGCCAAGTGGAAAGTTCCTGGATATAAAAAAACCTTGAAGAAACGTTTTAAATGGCGTTGAAACTATCGTATATGCGAACAATGATTGAATGCTTTCACATTTACATGCATGGCATCGGAGTTAGGCCAGCTAAAGCTTTTGCGTTAGGATGTTTTCTGCACGTCGGCTGGATTCCGAATTACGCGTCAAAAGTGCAATTTTCGCAAACAACGACATTGAAAGGATTTCTGTTGATATGTTCACAAAAGAAGAGCATATCAAATAACAGCAATAACGTAGAGGTTGACGAACATACGTGTGAAGTGCACATATCGCGAACAATGTAAAGATGAGTCAACGGAGTGAATAAAGTCGGCTGTATTCAGCAACTTCTGTATCAAACATTTCATCTTGTTCGTTCTATGATCATCCACATAGAAGAGCCCTTCAAACACGAGTTTGAGATACGCTTTCACACTCTATACCTCGCGCATGAACACCTATGCCCGACCATGACCAGATCGATGTCAAAGCAATAAAAAGTGAATACAGTATAAAAATTTCTGTTCATATAAACTACAAATCGAATTGTATATGGAAAGTGCAGCACGTAGCCAAAGACGCTTCAAAGTTTTCCTCTTTGTATGATGGTATCGGATAGAACAAATCAACTAAGCAATATGACGCCGAAGTTATGAAACACAATTATTTTTGGCTACCGTTCTATTATGGCAACGCCATTTGAGGCCTTTGGTGGAAACGCATTTTATGCTTTTGCAAACGTTTTTCTAGTTTATCGATAGCTCAAATCAAGTGAATTTCAATGGCATGTTCAATCTCTCAAATAGCTTATTTTTGGTGCCGTATCAGTCAGAACAAGATTTTGTTTCTCATTCGAGGATTTCTCACTCGATAAAAGTTTTGTTGTAATGAACTTCTAATCATTAGATAAATCGTTAACTTTTAACGTCAGAAAATCTTTTCGATTGTAATGGTGTGTTTGCTTTTTGGAAAGGGCTTCTTTAAGCTTTGTAACGGCCCAAAGAAAATTGAGTTTCACACTCAATGAGCACTTCTAGACGGCTATGGTGTGTGTACAGCTGTAATACCAATCCGCTGCGTAAATCACATGATTAAATGAAATCGATGAAAATTAAAAGACAGTTGAAGGCAGTTGACTTATAATGATTAATCAATGTGGAGAATGCTGAGATGGCTCGTCAGCCAGTATTGCGATTTCCCATCCACATACCTGGTAGTGCGTGGTGGCCAGATGCCGTCGCTGCATTGCGGGCCTTGACCTATTATAGCTCACCAAGAAGTCGTTTCGAAAAACCACATACATTACTGGAATCAGCAGAATTCAGGCTATCGAATGGTTTTTAGAAGTAGAGGAAATGAATTTCAAGCCTCAAGAAATTGATAAGTTGCTCCAAAATGTCAAATCTAAAAAGGAAATCAAAAGCAAGTGCAGCAGTAATAGACATTGCCCATACATTGGAAACATCATAGGGTATTGCTGAGCAAAATTTTCTTCCCTAAGTTGCTTCGATATTTCAAAACTAACTACAACAAAAAACAATAACTTGTGCGGGCTTCTGCATACGTTAATGGTCATTATTCCTTTGTTAATAGCTCCCTACGACTGTTCGATATTGAAAAGCTGAATGATGGCACACAGAAACAGCAGTGGTGGTGACAGCGCCCCACGGCATATGAAAGATCAGTTAACGTGCGGAGTAGCGAAACAGGAGTTTTTGCTGGCTCAGCTCTGGATCCAATCTCCGTAGCCTTTCTCAGGTCGCTACTACGACGAGCAGTTGCCGGTTCCTGTGAATCAGAGGGAGACGAGCCACACTGTGACTAGTTGGTATCAATACGGTGGTGGCTCCTAGTATTGGCTTGATCCTAGCTAGGCTTGCAAATGGAAACGTCGAAATTCTTCTCACCAACAGAGACTCTGCTGGGAGGATAGCCAATCACCTGCTTCACACCACGTCACTCAGGAACACCTCTCAGGTGGTAAATCTGTGGGAAGAGCGTGTATCTTCGGTCTATCGCTTATGAACTACTCAAATGTCAAAAGACATGGCAAGATGTCTAATAAATAGCATAATCTTCTTCGTGTCAAGCACATGCAAGCAAACTTTAGTCATATGCCGCGAAACCAGCTACATAGTGGTATCAGCAACTTACTTGTGCAGTGAATCAGCTTTCGTTTACGCCACATAGGTGTTCGAAATATTCAAAAGCAAACGAAAATACATAGAAAACTTGGAATACACGATGAAACAAAAAAAGTCGAAATCACTGGTAAAATGCATAGAGAAAAGAATATGAATAGGAAAAGCACAACGAAAGCGCGTCATTTTCCTAACGAAAATAAGGAAATAAAATTAAAAAATATAAATTAAATGAGAACCAAATGAGTTGATTTCAACTCATTACGAATGTAACTATAAGTAAGACTTTGAAAGGACGCAAAGCCACATAGATTTATTGCTCTTCAATCACGTAGTGATCTTCGATATGGTTAACTTTCTCGTGGTTTGCAGGTCTTGAAGTAGACTAATTATCAGAAGATTTCCAATAATTATCGTATAGTGCTGGATCGTTTATGGAACCGATCTTTTTGAAAATTTTCAAATTCATGATGTACCGCGCCATAAAGAATGCCTAAATCTTCAATTCCTTCGGCAGTTTGAAAACTTCGTCTACATCGCTAATTCACTTTCATTGAGTCATTATCGAACTAGTTCAAAGGCTAAGTTTTTCTTTCGAAAAAAACAAAACTTCATGTTAGGCATTCTTCTTGGTAACGTTCCTTTATTCATAGCATCGCCCATTTAGGCGTAAGTGATTTAAGACTTCTGTTACTTTTTAGACCTCTTATGGCTACCTTGTGGCGTTCTCGTTCATTTCATATCTTGCGTATATCTTGCTGGAGAAAGCCTTTTCCTTACAGTGCTAGCGGTCATTCGATAAAACAGGTTTCAATGTTTAGAAAATATGTTTGGTTTTAGAAAAGCTGTTTTGATAGAGCTGTAGAAAAAGGAAGAGATTTAAGCTTCACGCCTCGCCGAACAGAGCTCTCTCTAGACTATCAATAATCATTCGATAGCGTAAGTTTTGATTATTCCATCGGTGCTCTTTTTTTGGAATTATCTTTAGCGGCAAAAACAAGATCGAGTTTTACATTTTCGGCAAGCTTGTTTATCGGCTGTTCCATGGGGCCAAAACGGGGTTCATTGATAGATACCCTAGGCGTTGAATATGTGATATGCAACTTATTATGAAACTGGGAACTTTCTTTTGCGCTTTGAAGAAAACTCCGGATAAAACGATTGGTTCAGATACTACGAAGATTCCTCTGCATGTTAATGCGTTTTTTGAGCTTGCAACGAATTATACGCCTGATAAAAATGATGGCGAATGGGTATGAAACATAATTTTCACTCAGGATGCTACAGCTTTATAACAGGATCTTTTTGAATAGCAGCAACATGGAGCTGTAGCCAGAATTCCAAGCTTTTGGAAAATTACGTACACTCCTATAGAATGTATCTGTCCAGCAAATGAGGTCGGTCTTTTATTGGCCGCATCAAGATTGATAAGCACATTTAGCTCTTTCAACTGCTACGCTGAAGTCACTCGTGGCAATATCGATAATACGGAGTGATATGTACGATTCAGCACCACTGAAAAGCTCTAATTACCATTACAGCAACATCATACAGTGTGGACAGGCAAAAGTACGGATGGTTAAGCACCAGGAACGGTAAGTTATATGCGCCATTTGCCAGCTCTCTTGCAATACGAAAAATAGGAAAGCCGTTTTGTCCTTTCTAAAACAACGGTATGATAGTGCTCCCTCATACAACGCCTTACAATCTGCAGGACATCTTTCTGGTTAACTGAGCTTTTCTTATTATCATCACAAAAATCGAATAAAACTGCAAGTAACTGTGAAAGTTATGAGGGAGAATTGTCAATGGAGATGTTAAAGATATGATGCTGTGCCACTATTCTTCCACTAAATCGAGACTTGGACCCCACCGAAAGTATGAGGAGCGAGTCTTCTAGAATGATGACTTTAGATCTAGCTTGAATATCGTAACACGGAAGAAATTCGATTTGATGGCAGTGACAATTCTTTCAACGGAAATCCAAACACTCTGCTTATAAATCGAGCGTATCTCAATACCCCTAGCACCTCCTCCGGTTCGCGCAATTCGCCGAAGAAACTTTGTACTGAGCCCATATCTGAATATAATTTTTAGTGCATTGTGCTGCACACTCATTCTTACTACATCGTTAGTCGTTCTTTACACAGTACGAACCTGCACACAGTCATATATTAAGTTGAGTTAAAAAGTTCCTTAACACCCATGACAATTACGAATTCTATGTTTGTTTCACACAGTATCGGTTATTGGAAATTTATTATATATTTTAGTTAGTTAGTTATAGTTTTAGTCATTTAGTTATTATTTAGTTATTATTACTAGTTTATGGCTACTTGCTGACAGCTTCAATGCCTTATGTCGAAAAAAGAGTGTTTGCTTCGTGTTTCTTAACAGGTGACTCTGGATGTTCTCTGTACTATAGACGAATACACTTGCAGATGACAGCTGCATCGCTTGATAGCAATCACCTCGGCAATCAAATGCTTTCAACATAACCATTATTTCCTTTCTCCACTTCACTTTCTCGACTTATTTTCGTTAAAGGAAAACAGGGATTGATCACAGACGATTTTTATCATCATGTATTTCATGTTTTATTACCACACATCTACCACCGTCAATTGCCTTTGGAAAAACGAGCTGAAATCCCTGTACATTTTTATCATACAGTGAACTTCTAGGTAACGTTGCTTGATTAATACGACTAGCTTCACACATTAGCTATGATGTATTCTATTCTCTAGATATGAATAGCTCAATTACCGGATATCTTCTCAGATTGGGAGCCTTATCTAGAGAATATAAACCCGAACTAAGATCTAATTCGTTTGCATTATTGCAAGTTGTGAGTAGCTAGCAATTTGTTTCAATTTTTTAGAACAAGAACGCCACAAGGTAGCCATAAGAGGTCTAAAAAGTAACAGAAGTCTTAAATCACCTACGCCTAAATGCGGCGATGCTATGAATGAAGGAACGTTACCAAGAATAATGCCCAACATGAAGTTTTGTTTTTTCAAAAGAAAAACTTAGCCTTTGAACTAGTTCGATAATGACTCAATGAAACTGAATTAGCGATGTAGACAAAGTTTTCAAACTGCCGAAGGAATTGAAGATTTAGGCATTCTTTATGGCGAGGTACATCATGAATTTGAAAATTTTCAAAAAGATCGGTTCACTCATAAACAATCCAGCACTATACGATAATTATTGGAAATCTTCTGATAATTAGTCTACTTCAAGACCTGTAAACCACGAGAAAGTTAACCATATCGAAGATCACTACGTGATTGAAGAGCCCTAAATCTATGTGGCTTTGCGTCCTTTCAAAGTCTTACTTATCGTTACATTCGTAATGAGTTGAAATCAACTCATTTGGTCCTCATTTAATTTATATTTTTTAATTTTATTTCCTTATTTTCGTTAGGGAAATGACGCGCTTTCGTTGTGCTTTTCCTATTCATATTCTTTTTCTCTATGCATTTTACCAGTGATTTCGACTTTTTTGGTTTCATCGTGTATTCTAAGTTTTCTATGTATTTTCGTTTGCTTTTGAATATTTCGAACATCTATGTGGCGTAAACGAAAGCTGATTCACTGCACAAGTAAGTTGCTGATACCACTATGTAGCTGGTTTCACGGCATATGACTAAAGTTTGCTTGCATGTGCTTGACACGAAGAAGATTATGCTATTTATTAGACATCTTGCCATGTCTTTTGACATTTGAGTAGTTCACAAGCGATAGACCGAAGATACACGCTCTTCCCACAGATTTACCACCTGAGAGGTGTTCCTGAGTGACGTGGTGTGAAGCAGGTGATTGGCTATCCTCCCAGCAGGGTCTCTGTTGGTGAGAAGAATTTCGACGTTTCCATTTGCAAGCCTAGCTAAGATCAAGCCCATACTAGGAGCCACCACCGTATTGATATCAACTAGTCACAATGTGGCTTGTCTCTCTCTGATTCACAAGAAACCGGCAGCTGCCTGTTGTGATGTGCATCAGAGAAAGGCTCCGGATGGGATGACCTTGGAATTCCAACGAGCAGCGACGCCTAAGCCAGCAAAACCTCTGCTTCGCTACTTCGCACGCTAAGTGATCTTTCATATGCCGTGGGGCGGTGTCACCACCACTGCTGTTTCTGTATGCCATCATTCAGCTTTTAAATATCGGACAGTCATAGGGAGCTATTAACAAAGGAATAATGACCATTAACGCATGCAGAAGCCCGTACAGGTTATTGTTTTTTGTTGTAGTCAGTTTTGGAATATCGAATCAACTGAAGGAAGAAAATTTTGCTCAGCAATACTCTATTAAGTTTCCAATGTATGGGCAATGTCTATTACTGCTGCGCTTGCTTTTGATTTTCTTTTTAGATTTGACACTTTGGAGCAACTTTTCAATTTTCAAGGCTTGAAATTCAAATCTTATTTGAATTAGAGCAACACTCTACAAAACGTGCAAATACCAATTTACTAAACCGACCTTCGTTTATCCTTGGCATGAATAATTAACACACTTTTATTAGATTCTTCAGCTTGAACGAGTTTGAAAATTGAATCTTATTTGGCCATCGCTGCGGCATTCTCATCTTCTTTAGGGCCGATATTTCGAGTCGGTTATTCACAGTTTCTCGTCCTCGTGTGGTAGTCCTCGTAGTCGTCTCAGTTGAATCATCTTTCGTGGAGGAACCCCAATCAAAGTACTCACTCGGTGATTTCTTTCAATCTCTGACTTTTTGTCCCTTGTAGGAGCGATCACATAGAAAATAATGCGATCAGCGACTTTGAGAAGAGCGTCAAGATTGTCGTCCGAAGAGACCGTGATGGTACTATCGGGTGCAAAGCAGGAAGATCACTCCATGGATTGCGGAGAAAGTGATAGTATGGTGTGTTTCTAATAACTGGAGACACTACGAAAAGGGAAAATATGAAGACGGCTCATTACTGAAATTACAAACAAAAGGACGGCCTGTGAGTATTTCATCACATTCTCAATGATGTGGGCTCTAAAGGAATCTCAGAAAACGAAAAGATGACCACTTTTAACTCTAATTCACATATGCCAAATAGTCATTTTTGAGCCACGCTTGTCATGTAGGGTGTTGAAGAGGGGCTGACTTATAGAGCCCAATACACGTGTTCCGACCTTGCAGTCCCGTCAGTCGAGCAGTTACCCTTTCTCGCCTTTTGTCAATTCAGTGTGGGTGCTCCAGTCCTCACACATCTGATTCAGATAATCTCGGCACGTAGTGAATTTCACTCGTTGCAATGAAGTAACTAGGGTCTGCAAATTAGTTATAGGAAGAAATTTTCTCGCTCTGTCACAATGACATTCTAATTTTTTGAGGTATATAAAATCTTTTTTACTTTATCGCCTGAGCTTGTATTCCGAACAAGAAAACAAATGAACAATCGGATTCTGACTCCGGAGGACCAGATGATGTCCTCCAATGTATTGCTTATGTTTGCGACTGCCGTCCTTGCATGGAAGAATATGGAACATTTGAAATTTGCATCGTCTTATTGAACTATTAGTCCTCCTCGCTCTAGGGATTAGCTAAGCATCATATTTTTCTTCTATGCTTTTCGTGAAGAAATCAGACCATCGGGCCGGTGGTCTTTTTGTAGAGCGCTTGATAAATACCGAGAATTCCACGGTAACGGCTCCTGTCCATCGGTTGTCGTTTAAAAGCATCATGTGCCTCTTCCTACAATATCAGTAGAAATTCACTTACATGGGACTATAGGTTCAAAAATCTCATTATATATGTGTATATATATGTATATATATATATATATATATATAAAGATCGTAAGATTATAGCATATGTAAGTTACCCTCCAACAACAATGTTGTGTTCGATGAAACCTTCATTTTCCACGAGCCAAACAACCTCTTTTTTCATTGGCTCTTGAGAAGTAAAATATTTTTTCTTTTCTTAAGTTATCTTTCATACGGGAGAGAAAATTGAAGGCCCGACAATCAAACCATTTTCCAAACATCTTCGCTTTGCTGATGATACCGTCTTCATAACACCAAACATCAGCCAAGCGGAACGAATGTTGAGCGATTTCGATAACGCCTGTGGAAAGATTGGTCTTCAACTAAATCCAACGAAAACGATGTTCATGAGGAACGGATGGGTTTTGAATGCAGCATTCACACTCAACGAAACTAACATCTCCGAATGCTCCAGTTACGTCTATCTAGGTCGTGAAACCAACATGATGAACGACCTAGCTCCAGAGTTGAGCAGGAGGAAGCGAGCGGCTTGAGGAAGGTTTAAGAGCATCGAAGTTATAGTGAAGAGGACAAAGAACATCCAACTCCGCGCCACCTTTTCGACTCGACGATTATCCCTGCCCTAACGTATGCAGCAGAAACTTGGTCTCTACGTAAGCAGGATGAATGACCACTTGGCGTTATTGAACGCGCAGTCGAAAGGTTGAATACTAGGAGTATCCCGTATCTTGCAAATGAGAGAAAGGATACGAAGTTTCGACCTACGTCAACGAACGAAAATCAGAGATGCCGTTCTACACGATAGGATATCGAAAATGAGGTTGGCTGGACACGTGATGCGCTTCAACGACAACCGATGAACGAGAACAGTTACCGACTGGATTCTTCGGGACATCAAGCACTCTACAGCAAGACCACCGACCCGATGGTCCGATTTCTTGACGAAAGCTTTAGAAGAAAAATATGATGCTCAGCAAATCCCTAGAACGAGGAGGATTCATTGGGCTACTCTTGCACGTGATGGGGAAAATTGAAAGTGTTGCTGGTACCCGCTCGAGTCACTCGACGGGACTACAGGTGGTACAGGTAAAGTTATCTTTCTTGATCTTTAAGGAGGTCAAATCGCCGTCAATAGGATGAGAAGGTCAAGAAAGCGCCTGCTCTATGCCCTCATAAAGCTCTGGGTTTCTTTCCTGCTCCGACTTTATATCCTCGGACATCGGTATAGAACAAGTGGCAGAGAACTGCGATAAGTTTTCTATTATGCTACCGATTGTGCAAAGTGATAATAGGTACATTCATTCAAACAAACCAGTTTTTTGAGAAATTCATTGGTGCTATGCAAATCGTGGAGTTGAAAATCAGGTGCATAGGATCACCTAGGGATAGATATCAAGTGGATAGATTCAAAGCTGACTAGACTGCTTGAAACCACAAATTCAATGCTCCGCAATTTGACGGTCAAATCTCTATTTTGACGATCTTTGAAAGAAAACATTGTACTACTTGTTTTTCTGTGTCGGAAAAGCTCAGTGAGTAACATATTGATTAAGAGAAAAACTTCTTAATATTTCATACTTTTGTATTCTGTTCCTTCCTCTAGAAGCTTTTGATATCAATCGTGAAGCACTTGTACTATCACGGGATTTTTATATCAACCGGCGTGACTCTCACATTTCTAAGACAATTGGGCAAATTTTTATGAGACATGATAGCCGCAAAATTTTAGACGATAGAGGCAGGTCGCTTTGAGTTAAATTTTTACTTATTTTCACAGTGTGCCTTTCTTCTAGTTCTTTGTCAGCCTTGCTGGATCAGTAGCATATTTTTGGTTCCTAATTACTCAGTGATTGTCGTATGGTTGTTTAAAATAACTTAATCTTCCACTACTGCGTGCACAGTGAAATTTTGTTAATAGTCACAAAATTCCGTCTTTCAAAAGAAATTTGAATTGAGACACTGCCAAATATTACCCTGATCTCAGCACATCTTTCATCGATCCGTTGTCTTTGATCAGTCTTCCTCTCAGATTTTACAATTTTCCTATGTGTTCATCCACCACTTCAGGACTCTGTTTCTTAGTACACAACTTTTCCTCAAGGAGTTCCCATCTATCCTGTTAAAGTGAGGCAGTTCTACTAGAATGTGGAAATAAAAACCTCTTTTATTACTAGGTTTTATTATATGTTTTGGCATTAGAGCAATAAACACCAAATCTGTCAATCGAAAGTAATTTGATTGCTCAACATTACTATTTAGAGTATGCGCCACTAGCCTACAATTCTGCTAATACTCAGACAGTAAATCAATACCGCTGTGTGCGGAATTTCCTGAAATTTATTTTGGTTCCAAATTTGTTCGTACTGGGCTCATCATGGCCGCTCAACGAAGCCTTTGGCGCAATTCGCTGCTCTATGAGTACGAAACGGGCTATGCTCTATGCTCACCATTTTTTGGGATCAAACTGGGCCGACTCACTGCCTTTCTGCCAGCAGTAGAGACAATCAACTCCAAGAGCTACTGCGAGCAGCTGGACCACAACCATCGGGCATTGTCATGTCGACCTCGCCGCAATTTCATCCTGCTTCAAGAGAACACAAGCCTGAATGTCGCCAGATTGTCAAGGGTGAAGTTGGCCAAGCCATGCTGGAAGTTGATCCATGCCATGGATCAGTTTTGTTCTACCAGCCGAGATCTATCAACTGAGAAGTAGTGATAGCGCAGTGTCATTGTACACTATGCCGTCACCACGTACGCCTCTCTTCTTGTTGCAGTGCTGGGCTTAATGTGGGTCGTGGGTCACTGACGAGGAGGGCGAGACCTCTGAAACACGCGTGTATGGCCCTGGCGTACCAACTCCGCTTAGACTTCAAACATTCTTTTTTTTTGGAATTATGCCGGAAGTTGTTGGATGATCCGCCGCACAGTCCTAACTTGTCGCCATCTGACTATCACCTACTTCTGCCGCTGGAGCACTTCTTGACTACAAAGAAGTTCCAAAACATCAATCATTTACGTCGTGGACTAACAACTTTATTTAATCGAGAGTTTCTGAGGAACAAGTTCTATGAGGGCGGTATTGATTGTTGCTCTATAGATAGCAGAAATGTTTTCAAGGCGGCAGCGTATTCTTTGAATAGTGTTGTTAAGCTATTTTAAATTACTTCTGGTTAATAAATCCGGTGTTTATTGCTGTAGTGCCAAAACCTATGAGAAGATCTAATACATTGAACGCTTGTCCTGAGTTTTACACAATACCGCCGTGCAATTCGTTTTCTTTTCACTTTTTCAAAAAACCGAGTTTCATTCAGCTTTGGTATGACTAATCAGTATCCAAAGCATATCTAAGCTATCAGGAGATTGTTACAAAAAAAATATTAATTGGCTAATGTTAACTCCATAGCCATAGGATAAAGCTCTCGGAGGTAATTTATCCTTGAGTATACGCTCTGCATTCGACTTTGTCAAGCATTGTTAGATGTCTGCTGGTGGACTATCGATAACCAAGTCAGTGCTGCTACCCTCCCAAACAAGACCGATGTAGAGAAAGCCTTGATGAGCCATGGACCCGGGGAAATCACGCGTGTTACAGGACGCCTCCAACCACTACTCTACTAGCTTTTCTGATATATTAGTGCTGACCATCATGCACTTCTCGATGTGATGTTGTCATTGTTGTTGCCTAAACACATTACGCTGGGGCGGAATTTTTTACGAAGGTGGAAGATTTCTTCATTTATTAGCATTTTTGAGTAGCCAAGACTTCATAGATTTATTAAAGTGCCTCATTTCAGTAGCATCAAATGCATGTGTGACTTTTTGTGGATATCTCTTCAAATTCAAATATGCTAAACAAGTTTTGAAAGAGTTAGTTGTAAAGTGGCTGCTGGAAACCCTAATATTACACGGAGGATATAGCGTTATGTCCCCTGGATATAATCTCGATTGTTACCTTGCTTCGAGTTATCAAATTTGAGCTGAGATATGTTGGCTCAAAGGTGGGAGTGGGGTACGTGACCTCAAGACATTACGGATAATAATGCATAGTGGCCTTCACATGTCAAACCTTCGGGTTTCTTGTGTGTCCTGAACTGTTTCGAATTGCATTTCTCTTTCGTTTATCGTAGTTTGAAGGAATATCTATCGGTTTATAGATTTTACGAAAAAGCAAGTAACTGGATTCTTGCTCTTCTCACTCTATTAATCCACATATGCCAATTGTTGTTCACAGATGTTTGATTTTTTATTGACTCGTCTTTTATCACTTTATCTCTAGGAAATTTTTGGACTGGACAGGATACATGGCTGCGAACTGACCTCTCATAGAGAACCAAGGCTTGCTTTAATCTTCACATTCTCTGCATAGAACTGTTCTCCTTGGCACTGCACTCTTATCAAGAGAATAATTCGAAAAAGCGATGTTTAAAGTCTTTTCTCTGTTCGCCCTTATTCAATTTATTTCAGGTGGGTAGAAAAACTTCTTCAGCTCATTGCTGTCCGAGACGTTGCATACGCGAGGTCGCAGGCATTTTTTTGCCTTGGTATGACCCACGACGACACTGTTTTAAATCAGTTATTATTTATTTATGCGAATAAATCAACCAATCAGCAAATATGGTCGCCGTAATGATCGATAATTTACAACAATTTACTAACCTAAGAGATGCATTTTTCCAGAAAATAAATGAGGCTGACGATCAAGAAGTCGGTTGGGTTACTTTTGAACAGATTGCAGTTTTAAAAATTTTATCTTACGCAGGTGCTCCTTCAGCGATCAAAAGAGATGATATTCCGAGGGAGAAATATTAGAGCTATACGGTGGATTTGGTACCGTGAATTTAGCCGAGTTTCTCGTAAATGTGGCTAGTCGACTTTGCAATATGAGGTGAACGGTCAGTGCATGATGTATCCATCGAGACATCACTCTGCGGTAGCACAGCGAGATATAGTGAATTAGCCGTATTCAGGTGCTTGCTGAAGCCTCTAATATCGCATTCTTTGGCGAAATAGTTTTTCCCGTGTTACATACAACGTGAAGTTGGTGGAGTCTTCTTGTCTCTGCCAGACCAAAGACATCGCGATTCATTTTTCTCACCCGCAATAAGAAATCGTGTACAGGTCCGGGTGCAAGCGAGCGCGCATTGTAGGTTTCGTTTTCATAGTCTCTTGAAATTTAGGTAGACTAACATGCTTCTAAGATTTGGTTCTGAGTAGCCTCACCATACTCGTCCTTTCCAAAACTGTTAATCATAAGCTCTTTCAAATTCAGAAAAGAGGCTCATTTCTCCAACTGTCATTCACTTTTGATAGTTACGCAGCTTGCCGATCTAAAACGTAGAGATGGATAATGGCGGATGCGCCAGAATTCCGTAAAGTGAACAGTTGGAGCTTGAAGATTGAAGACGACTTCCATCCGCCTTTCACTGCACTTCCGTGCTACTTCGTTGCGGGCTTATGACATGTTTGATTCAAAGGAGAACATCAGAAAAATAAATGCCAAGTATGACCGTTGAGAGAAAATGCCTCCTGTATCATAAGAACCAACGCTTCGGGATTCAACAAACTTTTAAAAAGCATTTTCTTTATCGTGTTCTTTGTGGAAGCGTTTTTCGTCCAAGAAATAGCCGAGATTTTTGAAGAATGGCACCCTGTGGGAGCAAATTCCGGCGAATATGAAGGAAAAGGCAAAAATCCGTAGCTCCGTTCGTTGAACTTTAGAGGCGGTCATTGTACGACGTGTGAATGTCGATTAGGTGTAAAAACGCGAATACTTTTGCACCAATAAATTCATCTTTCTGTTTTGTTTCAAATAGCGAGAATGCTTTAATGGTAGACGCTAAGTTTATCTGCAAAATCTCTCTCAGTCTTGATCAAATCAGCTTCGATGATTGCTTTTTCCTATGACTTCTGATGAGGATACAAGAATGATTGCAGCTTACGCATTAATGAAATTCTTCCCTTTTCTAAATTTCTTGAACCACCGCTGCCTTGTACTTTCATTAGCAGTTGCTGGTTAAAATATACTGTTGATGTTGATAGCTGTCTCTGCAGCTTTGCGACCTATTTTGATCCCACGCTCTGAAATCGCCACTGTATAGTGGTTACTATACACTGCTGCCGATCTGATACATCACAGCTCTCTAATCACGGCAGAACCTTTACATCTGAGAAGTATATCAATAAGTCGATGATATGCGCTGATAATTTGACATCTACAATCGGCACTGGTGAGCAAGGGCTCAATTTTTCAGCACAACAACGCGCGGTCATACGTCGCAGATCTCTTTTGAAATCATATACTCAGACTACGGTATTCTTCCTCATCCTTCGAATCGACGAGCGTCGTGCTCACTGGTCACCAATTCCAAGCATCTTAAGAATTTGTCGCGGAAATAACACACAATTGAATGCAAAGAGTGTTTCTGAAAACTCTTCGATTGCCCAGCACCGATTTTCTCGTTACAGGTATAAACAGACTTTTCTTGATGACAAATATGTGTGGGCAGTAATGCTTCAATATGACTGAAAAATGTGTTTGCGCTTTTTCATCACAATCAAAGGTTTGCGATTCGAAACCATTGATACTCGCACCAACATGATACCTTCGAGTAAACCGTAAGCGTCTTTGTATATAACAGTGCAGAAAGACTTTCGAAGTAGTGAAGAACAATAGGAGCTGATCAGATTATGCAAATAATAACATTTCGCACGCTCTTACCACAATCTACTACGTCTATCAAGGTGCTCATTTGCCTATTAACTTATCTCATTCTGTGATTCTTATAAATTTGTCTCGTTCACCTTTCATAGTAAAATACAGTAAACGAAGTGATTTACAAACAAACGTATTGCAATGAGTCAGAGAGATGTAGAAGTTTAAAAACAATGCTTTGTGTATTCATTTGTTCTCTTTTCAATGCTTGCTAAGGCTCAGTCAAAACATTGTATTTCATCGCCTAAAGATGTTTATATTAAAACCAGAGCGAATATGAAACTATATTTTACAGATCCTTCTTTTAACGGTTAACGAAAAGTTGTACTATAGTGACTTAAAACAAGATACCAATTCATACTTTCGGAGATAAATCTGAAAATAACTGACTTAAAAATGCTAGTCTTAGTATAACAATAGATCTCAGCTCAGTAATCTCGAATTCGCATTTGCAAGATTTTCACATAACCTTTATAGTGTAAGAAGTATCAGCTTCTAGTGCTCAAACTTCCTTCCAAAAAAAATCTCAGTTCGACGGCTTCATCCTAAGTGGTAAATCACAGCGTGGGAACAATGAAAGGTGAAATTCGTCATATCAGTAAAACTCGAAACTGTCATATGTATATGGTTGAAATGTATTAGACAAAAAAAACCTATGTGTGACGGGGAATAACGGTGATGGAGAGAGGCGATTTCGTTGCGGACAGGTGTTGGCTGATAGATGACCTTTTATGATAAGCGAAATAGTAGGGTCCATATTTAGCAAGAACAATTTTTTCATAATTAAGAATGGCTTTTTGTAGGACCATTTCGCTCTGTATGGATATACGGCGAAAGTGCAAAAATATGGCGATTAGTGATGTCTGACGAGCCCACTGTGATATGGAAGATGTCAAACGCAATACATTTTGAAGTACATTCATTGCAGTCAATCTCGTTAACCCACGATTCCTGACAGGCTCGATTCTGCTATCACAACCTGAAGAAAGGCATAGAAAGAGCATTGATGTGAAAATGTGCGTTTCCAAAAATGGCAGCCGAGGTTCGGAAACACCTCACATAAATTGATTTCAAGTTTTGGTGGTCTCTCAAAAATCGCTTAATTTTATATCACTTTCGGCCTTGTCACTAGAAATCGGTAACGTTAGTAAAATATTACTCATTTGATTTCAAATATATCTAATTCTCCGATGATGACTGCACTGAAAATGTTACTAACCATCAGGAGCTAGAAACGCTCCTCAAATGTTCTAGAGTTGTAATTTGCAGTCAAAAGACAAATATTATCCCAGAATTCTGACATGTTCAATAATGCTTAACATGCACGCAGCGTAATGACTACAGGTGTTCCGTGATGTTCATGTCGCCTCTGGATCAATTCTGCACCGTATCACCTACATCGCCTGTCGTCCCGTTGATCGTCGAATGACTCGAGCGGGCGTCTGCAACACTTGCATTTTTCCCTCTCGCATGCAAAAGTGGCCCATTGGGCTCTCCTCGCTCTGAGGATTCGCTGAGCATCATATCTTCTTCTAGGCTTTCGTGAAAAATCAGACCATCGGGTCAGTGGTCTCTCAACGAAGGGCTTGACTTTCCGCGAAATCGAGTTGGTGAAAGCCGTCGTCCATCGTATTGTCCTTAGAGCTCATATCATATCCGCACACTTTATTTTCGATAGCCTGGCATGCAAAACGATATATTAGAATTTCGATCGATGCCGTAGGAAAGAACTTTGGATGCTTTCTCTCATTTGCGAGATATGTTATATTACTAGCATCGGCCTCTCGACTGCGCGTTCAATAATACCAAATGATCTTTGATCCTGCTTACATGGCTACCATATCCTGTTGCATAAGTTAGGGCAGCAATAACCGTCGAGTCGAAAAGGTGGGCACGGAATCGGATGTTCTTCGTTTTCTTCACTACGTCCTCGATGCTCTCAAACGCTCCCCAAACCACTCGTTTCCTCCCACTCAATTCTCGAGCTAGGTCGTTCACCTGCTCTGGAGTTTTTACTACCCATCACAAGATAGAAACGCTCCTCAGATGTTTGAGAAGCGCAATTTGCAGTCAAAAGACAAGTAATAGCCCAAAATTCTGACATTCTGAGTAATGCTTCAAGTGCACGTAGCGTAGTTACTACATGTGTTCAGCGGATTACAGATCGTCTCTGAATCGCTTCTGCACTGTAGGCTCACAAAACTTTTCTTCCCTCAGCGGTTGGTAGTTGGTCCTAGACTTCTCTGGGACAATGACATCACGGACTTCATAACCTGATAGCGCACGGCTCCTACTGTATGGGTCTCAGATATGCATCCAGTCACCGATACAAGGATTGACGGAGTAGAGTACATGGAAGCCCTAACTATTTTGCTGAGAATAGAGACAGTGTGTAAAATTTGTTTTATTCTTCAACTCCAAACAGAGATGAGGGTTTTGATATTATAGTGCATAAAACACATCATTTGCTTCAATAGTATTGAAACTGAATTGGGATGTGATTTAGGAAGAGCGAGAATGAAGCATAAATTTGAACCCACAATTTCCTATCATTGAAGATTTTGACTCAGAGTGTTCTTGCCCTTGTTTAGTACCTATTTTTGTTCTAGAAGAGAAGTACGGTGTGAGACACAACTACAAAAATGCTCCAATTCAAGCACGCTTGAAACATTAAGTGTGACTCAAGATCGCGACAACCTTCTCAGAGAACTATTCAATCAAAGCCCGTGCCTTGTTTTTCATTAATTTCAATTTCTAATACTACTCGAGGCGCCGTGGCCATGTAGTTGTGATGCTTGTCGTGGCACGGGTGGAGCCGAGCTCCATTCCCAACTCTCCCAGGCAATCAACGACAACTCCCTAGGGAACGCCACAGCAAGGCCATCATTGAGATTGCAGGGAGACTCGCTCAACCAGTATTCTATGCCGTTCAAAAAGAAGGCGAAAAACGAATTGAATACCAAAAGTACGGGGATTTCCAAAGTGGAAAAAACACCGTGATGAGGGTCCAAATAAAATATATATATATATATGTATATATATATATATATATATATTAAGATTAAATTTACTAGCTATGGGATTAAGGCATGACTGATATTGGATAGCACGGTAGCTTTTAGAAAAAGTAAACGTGTGCTCGTAAATTACCTGATATCTTAAGTCTTGCTTATATTTCTTCTGTTTTCTTAAGAGCACAGCTCAAATTCCAATATGCCAGATAATCATTTCTGAGCCCCGCATGTCATGTGGTCTGTTAAATGGGCTGACTTATAGACCACATGATAGGCGTGGCTCAAAAATGATTATTTGGCATATTGAAATTTGAGCTGTGGTTTCAAGAAAACACTCGAAACAAAAAGATATGATATATTAAATATGCTAGCCAAAAGCAATCAAGAATACAACACTGTGAGTTCGATGATAATTTCACCGGACATAAAGTGTAAAATGTTCGCCGTCGCTAACTCTTCTTATGGGGCTGGAGTACCCACACAGGATTGGCAAAAGACGGAGGGGTACCCCCGACTTATGAGACTGTCAAGGTGGGCACTACAAGTTGCCCTACAGCACACCACATGCATGGCTCAAAAAGTGGTTATCTGGCTAATCAAACTTTTTTTTACCGAGGCTAACAAATAGTCGGTTCTGAGGCATGTTACGAACAATCATAGATCTGCAATGATTCAACCCCAAGAGAGGCGGCGAAGCTATAAAGATGATTTTCGCTATTGAAATGATTGTTTCTAATACATCAATTGTTGAATATTTTACTAGTAAATCGGCATCACTTTATGCAATCTTAGCAGAACAAGTGCTGATTAGATAAAAGTTCATTTCGGTTGTTGTTTGATAAATATACTTTCAGCTTCTTTCGCAAATTTTCTTATGTTATTTATGACAGAACAGGGAGTCCGGTTTCAATCATTGTCTGGATGAAGCGTGATCGTTCGACTCTACTCGTAACAAGATGATGGGATGAATATTTTGAGACTGAATGAATTTCTGGAATAATTGCACTTTGCACATTGCCTGGCCATTGCCCAGCGTTGTAATAAGCCAGTATTCCTGTCCTCTTAGACAAGCATACAGTGTAGTGCCAAACATGACTTCTCAGGTAAGCGGGATTGATCTAGTAATCACGTGTAATTTACGGCACAACTCTGACCCACGCGTGCCTATCTTCGGTAGCATTTTAGTAATCACATGCTCGAGAAGGCTGAAAGTATTTATGAAGTGCTATCAGATTTTGGTCTTACTTTGAATCGTGCTGTGGATGCGTTTCTAAGTTTTGATTGCCCTTAGTGAAAAATTTTGCAAAGTTTACAAACTGTCCTTTTTTTCAAACAGAACTTGCGCGAGGGTGGTATCATGCTGGTGCCAAGAAAATTGCGGTTCATGTGATGCTGAAATTTTTGCCGTGTGATAATATGACATATTCTGATATAAATTTGTTTATATAACACTTTATTTCAATGCGCACTATGTTTTCCTAATGACGAATCGCTTGATGACTATTTTATGTCCTTTTAGACTGCAAAAAGGATGTTGAAATGAAAGCAAATTTGAGCGAATCTCATGTTCGAATTTCACTGATCGCAGAACAACAGAACATCAACAACAACGACGTTTGACCCAGAAAGTGTTAACGAGCCTAACTTGCAATGGTGGTTCATACTTATCAAGAAGTAGACAAGCACCTTGATGGCTGGTTATGGGAAGCTGACCACGATCATGTGAGAGCAATCGTCGAAGCTAAGCCACCCAACATCACATGACATGTTGCGGTTTGGACCATTGCATAGTCGCCCGCCATATAAAAAATCGCGCAGCTTGAGAAAGCTTAATAACAGCGATACCTCAATAACTTATGAAAAAATTTGAAAAATCGTTGTTCGGAGTGTAATCGACTCTGTATTCACAAACCATTTTTCCATCGTTATGTGAAGTGTGACAAAAGTTGATATTATAGGAGAAATGGAGTCGATCATCTCAGTAGTTGGACCGAAAGAAAGAGTTCATTTGCCATTGAGCAAATTTTTTGAAGGGGCCTGTTTTTTTGGGCAAAGAGTTTCCACTAGAAATCTATTTCATCAACTGTTTTTGAACTTCGCTTCAAACATTCAATATAGTTTGTGAGATGTTTAGAGCCTTTCAAGGGTTGGTGCGTCATAGCCATAGTTATGTTTCGGCGGTGTCGCCCTCTCCGTCAGTGGTCCACGCCTCACACAAGACTCTACTTTTTGAAAAGGGATATGGAGAGGCTGTTTATGGCGGTAGCACGTGATATTATGTTATCATCATTTTTATGGCTCTAACATACAAACCTTGAAAAGCTTCCAACATTCTCCCAAATTGTATTGAATATTTAGAACGAGGTTAAGAAACAGTCGATGACCATAATTCATTGGTTGAAAAAGTGGTGGCAACACAATATAACGTACTAACACATTGACTAACGTCTCTCCGTCCCTGTTACATATTGGGTCTCAGTTTGGGGCTGGAGCCACTGGTTAAGCGAACGACATCTCCGAAACTCACGCCAGTAGCACGCAAAATCAACATTGTGCTTCATACACCTCATTGTTATCTAACGAATTTCCGCTAATTAGGTGTTGAGTTTATTCTTCCTATTTCTAAGATTTTCGTATTGAAATTACTGAAAAAACTTTGTCTCATCGTCTTCAGATCAGAGTCCCTTCTCTGTTTATGATTCTATTTTGCGAATTAAAACTTGCTATAACCTAAGCCCAAGAAGTTCTGCCTATGTTAAGAAAGTATATGAACGTATGGAGAGAATCTTGGAGTATCAAAGTCATATGTTTTAAGTGGAGTTTCATTCAGAATGAGAATAAACTATCAGTTCATAACTACTGAAAGCATTGTCGACTAGCTATGGGCGGCTGTTCAAAACTCAGTCTGCAACGGCCTAATTCTTCATTACGGCAATAGCGGCCATACATCGCAGAACGCTTTTAGAACCGAAAAATAGAACTGCGGTGTTTTTCTTCCCTAAAGATTTTTGTAGTAAAACTAGATTAAAGAAGAGACTGATGTTTCACTGATCTTCCTATCAGTGCTAATAAAAAGGGGCACTACACTGGCTTTATACAGATGTATCAAGTTATAACTTCAAGAATAAACTTGAAAACAGTCGGCTCAAAAATCAGTCTCAATATAATGTTATATCCCACTCCAGTTATCTACATGGATTTCCGCATTAGAAAAGTTTTCGTTTAAATTTCACAGTGTAAAAAAAACAATTTTATGACTTTCAAACTTTTCTGTGAAGAAGAAATTCAGTTGCACCGCTTTGTCATGAGTGGCGATTTGCAGCGTGGGAGCAAAGAAAGGTTAAGTTTCTCATATTGGGAATACCCAAAAGTGGCAGATGTATATGAATGCACCAGACAAATAAGGAATGCTTGTGAGGAGAAGAAACGATTCTGTTGTGAACAACTATCGGTAGAAGACTTATATAAAGGAATAAAGGGGCGAAACTTTTCAATGTTTTAATAATAGCTCTAATTATGGCGATTTCGTGCTGTGTTTGTACAGGGAAAGGGCAAAAATATGGTGACTAATGATGTCTGACGTGCCACCTTGCGATGCTTAAGCTTTCGAACGCGATACATTTTACCGTACAATCAGTAGATTGAATTTCGTTGATGGGCGATCCTTGACAGGCATTCGAGAACGCTTCAAATATATACGGAATTGTAAGTTTTGGTCGTATTACACAAGTCGTATGATTACTTTTTACATTGCACCTTGCCATCAAAAATAATCCGAGAGTAGACTAAGTCAACAGAATATGTTATTTTTGTGCCAAATATATCTAATCCTTCCACGATGACTACTTTGTAAGTTTTACCAGCGTTCTAGAAACAATAAACGCTTTTCGAACTTTTTGAGAGGTGCAAATCGTAGACAAGAGGCAAATGTTAATACAAAATCTGGTTTGTCAGATTTGTTATAAGAGCACTTAGCGTAGTGGCTGCAGGTGTCCCGTCATGTGGAGGTTGTCTCTTGAACAACCCTGCACTGTAGGCTCACGCTTGTCACTCTCAGAAGATGGCAAGTTGGTACTAGACTTGTCGAGGGGAATGACAGTTAAAACTTCTAGTCTGAAAGCTCAGATATGTCATTGGACAATCCAGATATGCACTTACTTACCAATATAATGCATGACGAAGCCAATACATGGAAGCTTTACTTGGATTTTCTGCCAAAATTTGCTTTCAAATAAAAACGATGTGCAGAATGTTTTGACAAGCTTTGGATGTCATTAAAGGTTCTAAAATATTATAGTGCATAAGGCACATCATTTATTCAGTGGTAGAAAAACCGAAGTATGTTGCAATCTATAACAAACCATAATGAAGCATGAATCTATGCTCAAGATTTCCCATAAATGAACAGTTCGACGCAAAATGCCTGACCCTTATATAGTACCCATTTTTATAATTTTATGTTAAGGAGAAGTACGATGCGAAATACAAACGAAAAAGTGACGATATTTGAGCAATCCCAAATTATCAGCCGAGCCTTGAGATTGCGATTACGATTACCGAAAACTAGAATCAGTCAGAGCCTCGGCTTTGTTGCATTAATTGTTTCATTCAAAAAATTCTTCCATTATCTAAGAACAAATGCAAAGACGAACTCTTTCGGTCAACAAAAAATTTTCATAGAGATACTAGTTGATATTTGTAAGCTCAAATCTCTGGCTTGAGCCATGCACAATCACTTTTGCGAAACAACCTTTTATAACGGGTGAAACCAAAAATAAAATCATATTTTAGAAATTCACGTGCTTTTCATCTTATCTCTCTTATATTTCGTTGACATGCTCTTCTTTAGAGTGCTAGTACTATTTTAATACTTTCTTCAGACTATCATTATCCAATCGATAAATGAATTTCACGGAAACCTATACTGCGACATTTCAAGAAAAGACCGATTCTCTGCACTTTGTCAGTGAAAATAAGATTGATTCTCAAAGGCGATCATGTGCTCTTTGGCCAATTCACGGGCCACGGGGTGAGACGGTAAGGGGTCAGAATGATCGATCGACTTTCTTACATGAAAGTGCGATGTTTGATTTTCAATTATAAAATGCTTCTCCGTCTTGAAAAGAGCTCAAGATTAAACGTGTGACTTTAATACTATAATATTTTCTTTACGCATTTATGTGCTTTTCGTGCTTCCAGCGAAGTAACAGTGTATTACGAAGTTGATGTAGAATATAATTTTATTGCGAATTTTATAGCGTTATAAGACGGTGTTTCCAGAAACCAGCTGGGTAGTGCTCTAGCTAGGAATTTAAGCTTACGATTACTGATACTCTTGAGAAAGTTCTTCGCCAGCGAACGGGATCAAATATTATTTGTTCACGGACAACGGAAAAGGGCCATTATAAACTCGTGATATATCAATAAACAGTTAATAAAAATGCTATTAGCTATTTTTCTAAAGATTCAAGTATATCATTAAAGCCAGGACAGGATTTTGGTAGTCACATTGTTCTTGGCGATTTTACCATTATCACTGCCATTTTCTTCGTCACTCGCTTCCTATCACAGGAAGCGAACGCCGAATATTGATAAACTGTACTCAAGTGAACTAAAGATTGATAAACTGTACTCACTTCCCCATTGGGTACGGCGGACGGCGTCGGCAGACGGCGAGTACGTGGTCACAACCGGCCTAATGACTTTACGACATTGTCAGTAACTCAAAATCAGCTACAGATTTTTCGATTAGGCACTTAAAATGACAAAAATCCGCAACGACGCTGATCGATGTGATTTGATATATCAAGTCCACTACGGTCGACAGTAGTAGTATCTTACATTTGTAATCAAGAAAGTTGACTACCACTGCATGGTAATGAGCGAATTTGTAAAATCTCCATCAAGAGCACTTGCAACATTTTATTGAGAATACTATGATAAAACCTCTGACTTTATTAGAACATTCACTGTATCAAATTGAGAGCGACACTTTTCTTTGCAAGACTACATTTAGTTATAAGTTGTATTTTTTCACACCCAAGTCAAATTTCGCGAGCGTACGCGTCGATAGTAATATTGTTTTTCACAAATTTGTGCTCGTTGGTTTGAGTTCACTCTGCATCTTCTCTCTCATACGTCGGGAGCAAGTAAAGGAAAAATTCTTTCAACCTGCGTGAAAGTAGTTTATTTTCGGTATTTTAGGTGTGATCTAGCTTAGTCATCCTAACATTCCAAGAAGAGTCGACTTGAAGGGCATTCAACGGTGGCCACGAATCCTCAAACCGCAGCCGAATACAAGCAGAAAAAGTCTGGAGGCTTTTGTGGATGACAGATGTTATGGAAGGAATGGAATGCAGGCGACGCTGGGAAACAAAATTTGGTCGTGAAGTTGTCGAAAAAGAAATTGACTTCTAAAGAAGCAAAATTTGTCGTTCTTATGGAAAATAGTATTTTGCATCAATCTATGTTAATTGAAAAATTATGATTTCTCGCATGATTCTCGGAATATCGCTAATGACAAGCCGAAAGGGAGCCTTGTCTTGAATAAAACAGCGAATAAGAAGCTGATGGCTGTGAACTGGCCGGAATATTATATTTATCAATTGGTCAACAGGTAATGCTCATCATTAATTAAGATTATATTTGATATTTTCATCTATTGCATTCATTCCTCTATTATCGCTCTCCAAGCGATGAGTCAAGACAATTCAGACCCTACCAATGGTTCAAAGGAGAATTTTGTTGCTGCATTATAATGTACGAGAGGTGAGAATTTTGTTCTCATCAAGTTATTGTTATTATAAAAGTACTTTAAGCCAGTCGATTCCTCGTATAATGTTGCATGATCGGCGAATCAACCTCTGAAAGAAATATCTGCAATTTAAGAAATTGCAACTCCTATCGTTGAGGTTATTTCAGAAAAAAATTAAAGTAAGGTTCTAAGCAATATCATCCTGAAGGAATATCATTCACTTGAGAAAAAGGTATTTCGTAGTTGAGTATGGCAAACAGTAGCAACATAGCGCTAGCGACATTAGCATTTGTTTCCGAATGACATGAAAAATAGTGTTAGATAAAATACTAGATAGATTAATAGGTTAGAATAGGTTAAATAAAATAAAGGTGTAGAGTTGCTGTTAGATGGACTTGTTGAATACAATTCAACAAAGAATACCATTTAATAAGATAGTACACGATGAAGGTGCGGTGTCACGGCTGTTATCAGATGAATTTATTAGATGTACTTTAATGCGAAATACGACGCAGTAAGGTGATACACTGTACTGAGTGGTATTTTGCATTGAAGTATACTCAATGAATCCAACTAAGAACAAATTCGCCCCTATTCAATGTTCAATAGAAGAAGCACTACGTTGCCTTATAATTATCTTTGAGCCAGACATGTAGTTTGTTATGAGCTATACAGTGCAATACACGTGTTTGGGCCTTGCAGCCTCGTCAGTTGCACAGTGCCACTTGTCCGAGCCAATCCCTATTACGGGCGAGCCCTTTTATATAGAGGAATCGTCTCCGAACGTTGTACATACGCCTATAAGTGGCAGTACGAATTGAATGGGCAGTGTTATACAAAGGATTGCTCTTGGCTGGTATTGTTAGATATATCATACCTTTTGTCTCAAGTGTTTTCCTAGAACCATGCTCAAATTTCAATATGCGTGATAATTATTTTTGATTTAATCCGATAAATAACTCAGTTAATTCTTTTATACAGAGGTTTATAGATAATTCAAAAGATCGACTGTTTTTGAAACCCCCAAAAAACATTCAATATAATTCCAAAAAAGAATGATTTAAGCTCAAAAAGGGGTTGGTACGCCAGGGTCATACACCGGTGTTTCGGAGGTTCGTCCTCCTCATCAGTGACCCCCACCTCCGAAACACCGGTGTATGACCCTGGCGTACCAACCCCTTTTTGAGCTTAAATCATTCTTTTTTGGAATTATATTGAATGTTTTTTGGGGGTTTCAAAAACAGTCGATCTTTTGAATTAGTTTTTGATCTAACAGCAAAAATCTATCGACTGAGAGGTGGTGATGGTACAGTGTCATAGTACACTGTGCCATCACCACATACGCCTCCCTCCTTGCTTCAATGCAGGGCTGAATGTGGGGCGGGGGTCACTGATGAGGAGGACTAGTATCAAATGCCAAACCAGTTTCCATGTTTCATTTCTGCGCAATCATTTATTTTCTTTTCAATAGTTCTCAGACCTACGTTCAGAATAGCAAAACGTAACTTATGGTTTGGAGATAATTTTATAGAACTATACTAAACTTGAAGCTAAAATTCTACACATATTCTTATCAGTGTGCAGTGATAGGTCGTATTACAGCAGCATACATTTAGTATCAAAGTCGTACTTTCAGCGATATATTTGAAAAAATTGGCTTGAAAATGCTAGTTTCGATATGGCAATAGATCATAACTCAGTCATCTACATAAACGTTCATATACAACGAATACGACGCATGTGGCGCATGAGGTGCACTGCGTCGCACACGAGGTCGATGGTTCGATCTCGCGCTCATGGCTCACCAAACCATCCATTCCTTCGAGGTCGGTGAATGGGACCAGACTGGTCTCAGACTTGTTTGAGAGGATAAGCAGCACTGACTCGGTTTAGCAGGATGTCACCGCGAGCCATTGTAAAGGCCAGATATGCATTCAATCACCTTAAACGAAGTTAAAATTGAAGATGAATGCATGGCGCATCCTCAAGGAGTTGATCAACGCTGAGAGCTTTATCTTTATATCCTTTTATACAATGAATTCTCATCTAGACTTCACAGTTTGAAAAAGTATCATTTTCACAGCGGCTAAAACTCTCTCAACGCAGAATATAGTTATGTCGCATTATTCTACGACGATCTACAGCACAGGAATGTTGAAATGTGACTCTCAATCTGAAAAGTTTGTCATAGCTACAAAACTGGAAACCGTCAGATAACTGAAATATACCAGTCAGAATAACAAATGGTGTGATGAGGTATCGGTTACGGATAGAGGTGAATCTGTTGAGTACATTGGTGACATTGGACAATACACTGGAATTATATTGGAGCATTTATATCAATAACAAAAAGGTGGTTATTGGGGTTAATATTCAGCGAAAACAATTTTTTTCATATTCAGCAGTGGTTCTTTTCATAGGTCTATTTCGCACTGTATAGATGTAGAGGAAGCTGCCTGAATATGGCGAACTGTAATATCTGACGTGCCACCCGTGGAGATGCGGAAGTTGCTAAACGCAAACTCTACGGTACATTCAATACATCCAATCTCTTTGACGGCGATCCTTGACAAGCTCAATCTGCTAAACGGCTTGGAGGAAGGCAAAACTAAAGCAACAATGATGCTGTACGATTGCGCTTTCCTAGAAAGGGCGAGTATTGGTTGTGGATTCCGAGTTTTCGTCGCATCTCTACATTTGCGTGGTTATATTTCGAGCTGTGCTTTTCCACAGGAAAAATGGCTTAGAGAGTGAATAAAGTTGGCTTTATGTTTTAATCATTCAAATAAGCCATTTCTCCCTTCAAATATTCACTTCACCGAAAGTAATTGTTCTGAGAGCAGTAGCTACTTGTCTTCAAAAACTAGATTTTGGAAGGCACAGCCCGTAGCGAACAAGCTTATTTCAAAATTCTGACGTGCGAAAAAGCACGTATCGCAGTGGTAGACGTGCCGCGTAATGCGTAGATCGTCTTTAGACCGATTCTGCAATACGGACCCACAAAGTCTTCCATCTCTGCACAGCTGACAGGATGATGTCATGCTTGTCCGGAAGGATTTTAGCGCCGAATTCATAGTATGCCAATGTGCAGCAATCATTCTGTAAGCTGGATATTGAGCTCAATCACTGACACGAGGCCTAGCGATCAATCATGAGTTATGAAACTCTACCTTGAATTTTTTACTGAATTGCTCAAGAATGAAAAACAGTGTGATAAAACTGGATTCCTTCAATTCAAATATGTTGATGACGATTTTGATGTATCATAGTTCGTCGAACACATCATCCATGTGATGGTGGGAAAACCAGAGTTTTATTGGATTTATAAAGGGTAAGAATGAAATTAAGACTCACGGTTTTACATTAATAAACTTCTCTACTCTGAATGTTTATATACTAGCTATTGTTGTTATAGTGACGAAAACGATGTGGAGTACAAACACACAGGTACCGAGATACAAACAAACCCAATGCATCATCTGGGCTTAGAGCTCGCAAATACCTTTCCAAAAGCTAACGTTCAGTCCACTAGATCAATCGAAGCCATGGCTTTGCCTTTTTCCCGCAAATTTGATTCGTTACTACCGTTGAGGTTGAAATATGACTGATAGCAAACAGCACGGTGACTCTTCGAAAAAGTAATTGAGTGTTCGCAAATCACCTGATGCTCTTAATTCTCTCTTCATCTCAGCATTTTTATGTTTGCGTATTTGCTTAATAGCCTCGTTTAAAGGTACTATTCTCCTCATTTGACTTTTCATTTGTCACAGTCAGTTCCATACCAGGCGTGAAGTGTGGTCTGTCAATAAGCGAACTGAAAATCAAGCTGTACTTTCCATTGCATAATGGTTCTATTCTCATCTGTCTGCAAGCATACATTACTTCATTCAATTCAAATCTATGAGTGCATTTTTTATAATCCTCTTACGTAAAACAAAAGATTCAATAATGCCATTTCGTCTGTTAGGTGACGATTCGGCGATTTCCCCTTCCTCAGAACCTAAAAAGATCAGGTTGTCCACAACCCACGAATTACTGGTGGATGCCGAGGTTGACAGATAGTTGTTCTTAGGAATGAATGTATTTTTTGTTTCATCTGCTCTCGCGATAAATAGACAAAATGGCAATAAAACAGTTAGTCTAGAAGTTTTTCCTAATATATCAAATTGTCGTCCAATATAACTTAGCTGCAGTCTTGAGCTAACACAAGGCTCCTATGAAAAGCTACTTTGAGTGATGTTTCTGTTCTTTCGCCTTTCTCGGAGCTGTAATGATTCAAGTCACATGTTCATTACAATTTGCTGTTGTAATGTAAATTCTCGTAAATATAACAAAAGTGATGACTATTCATTCATACAGATTAAATAAAAATAAGTTTTGAAGAAATTAGATTGTTGTCGCGTTCAGACCATAGACCTGTATCAATCTATGTACGAAATTTTCAAAATATCCGTACATTGTAAAGGAAAAGGATTTCCGAGAAAGACTGATTTTAAGAGTATCTTCTAGATAAAGATACAGTTCTAGCCGTGTATAATTTATCGTTTAGTTCTTCTGCTGTCGTATTTGAAGAATGGTTCAAAATTTCTCATATCGCTCAGTTCTATATTAGTAAGACGTGACATTTTTTCTCATGGATTTTTTATTAGCAATCGCTTGAAGGACATGGTGTCTCAATCGTCCACAAAATTGCTTTTCCCTAATGTGATCTTCAGCATCGCAAATACCTAGAGTTAAGCAAAGAATTTTGGGAAGTTTTTTGAAAGCTCCGTATTTCTTATGACATACTTCAAGCCTATCATGAGGTGTGGCATGGCACTTTCGAGTATTAGACGTACGTTTCGGCTGTTATGCCAAGCCGAATAGCACGGTACTTTTCGGTTCAATCAAGCCCCTAGATATAAGGGAATTGGATCAAACATGTTACACTGGACGTCGAGTGAATGAGCACCCAATAACAGTGATTTACAGTCAGCTCATCGAGGCAGTTACATTTTCATGCGCAACTTAACAACTAAAAAAATAGTAACTTTTCTTCAAAGTATAGACCACCATTGTTCACGACTTCCTGCGGTAGTACTGGAAGAATTTGGACCTGCTCGAAGCAGCACACCATCCCGGCTCCTTTGAATCAAAGAACTCTTCTCATGCTTCTGCAATTTCACTGAATTATTTAAATCGACGGTCATTCATTAACTGGCGCATCGATCGAAAGGGGCTTAATCGGATAAGCTCATGCAAATTCCGACGAGGCTTCTTGTGGGCAACGTCAAATTGGTTCAACTTGTTCATAACGGCCCGCGGCATATCACCGAGCTTTTCAGTCAAATCACGAGTGCAGATGAAGGCTTAGCATCCAAAGCGGCATGCAAGCCACTTTCATGCAAAATAGATGGAAGGCCACAACGAGGCATGCCTCCCAAAACTGCCTTTCTTGAATAGTTCAAAGCATCTGCTCACAGTCAATTTTGTCGCCGTACTAGCAGCACCTTCACCCCCATGATTCTCATCGACGACTTCAAAAATCTGTTCGATCATTTCTTTAGAATGAGAGATCAACATACGCAAACCATACTGTTCATAGGTGTTTTGGAACGGAAGTCAACTAACTATATAAATATATGCGCAAGTGTCAATCAAATCGACTTAAAGACGTAAAAAATAAGTTTCAAAAATTCTCCAAAACTTTACGCTCAACCCAATGAAGATTCCACTGCTTTTTTTTCAATTCTGATTCTAATCTGATCAATTTCTTGATGGCTAGCTCACTGCTCTGATAGAGTGCTCTACAATTTAATGTAGTTAGTCGTAACAGATGATTCAACTAGAATTTTTCAACAACAAGAAATATCCGAAGGACGGGTGACATAGGCGTAGATGCCTTACACTTCACCTGTATCACCTGTCGTCCCGTTGATCGTCGAGTGACTCGAGAGGGTACAAGCAACACTTCCATTTTTCCCTATCGCGTGCAAGAGTAGCCCAGTGGGTGCTCCTCGCTCTAGGGATTCGCTGAGCATCATGTTTCTTCTATAGCCTACGTGAAGAAATCGGGTCAACGGATCGGTGGTGTGCCTGTAGAGGGCTTGATGTTCCGAGGAATCCAGTCGGTAACGCCTTTCGTCCATCGGTTGTCTTTGAAGTGCATCACGAGTTCGGCCCACTTTATTTCGGAGCAGCAGCTCCTCAAGTAATTTTTACGAGAGTTCAGAGATACACCTTGGATCAAACACACCAACTAGAAGCTGAACAGAAACAGGAAGCAGAATGATGCACAACAGACAAATTGCTCAACATCATCAGTCAATTTATAAGAAAACTTGAATTAGACACCCACATGGGAAGAAGGCGCAACTTTGAAAGAGACTTTCACATCGATGAGGACTGAAGTAACCAGCACACTCTGATCAGCAGCAGTACGCAAGGGACGACTCCATGCATCTACTGCAAAAGAACAAATCACAGATCGGTTGACTGCGACAAGTTAAGGACAAATGAAGAAAGAGTGAAGCACATTAGAGCTCACAATTTGTGCATTAACTGCGGAGCACCGCAACATTCAGTGGACAAATGCAAATCTGGACCGTGCCGAAAACTGCTGCAGACAGGTCCACCACGCCCTAATCTGCAAAGACAAGAACGTGCCACCGGACAATACGCTAAGGAAAGAGGACAAAGTTGAAATTAACGGAAGGCAAAGAACTGAAAATGACCGGAGTCAACGAAGAAACACAGCAGTCCAAAAACGTCCAAAGCTAACGCACCTTTCGCGGATACTACAACCAACGAGGAAATTGTCATACAACCTCGTGAAGGTGAGGCAATGAACGACCAAATTCTAGCGGGAGAAGCTTATGTTTCCAATACAACACCAAGGGGGAAGAGCAAATGCACGAGATACTCGACACAGGAGCGGATAGATCGTTCATCACTAAAGATTTGGCCGAACGACTAAAACTGCCACAAACATACTCTGCGGACTTGACCATACATACGTTCCAAAATTTTGAAGAAGTCAAGAAGAATTACGGAGTAACAGTCGTCCAGTTACGAGATGCACAAAGTGAATCTCATGACATCAAAGTAACCGTAGTCGAAAACTTTACAAACCCACTTCGACGCGTACAGCTAAATAAAAGAATAGAACTTTCCTACGTGACAACAACATCAAACCTTTCATGGATCCGCACTCTCAAAGCATCCAACTAAAAATCCTCCTTGAATGTCAGACCTCTTCTCTCTGCTGGACAACGGCTTAGCTCCGAAGAAGACGCTGCCTTCAGGACTAATTCTGATCTCATCAAAACTAAGATATTTGATAACTGGAACACACAAAGGAGACCAATTTGCGTCAAACAACAGCACGCTTTTGTTCACGGGAACTACCAATCCTAATGACGGTCCTGAAGGACAATCCTGGAACGAGTTCTGTACGTTCGAATCAACAGGGATCCATGAATTCACAGGACCACCACAAAAGAACGAGAACTACAAAACATAGCTATATGGAAACATTTTGATGAAACAAAGAAAAATGAGACGATGGCTATTACGTGAGACTGCCGTGGAAAGATGACGTGCAGACTATCCCAGACAACAAAGCAATGGCAATAAAAGGGCTGCAGCATGCAACACTTAGTGCTCTCAAGGAAAATTCCACTACTCTGCAAAAATTTCGCGACACAATCGAAGAACAGCTGCAGGAGAACATAACAGAAGCGGTCGACGAGTCAACCAAGCAAAGGAGCCTTACTACATTACCTTCCTCACCAAGCAGGACTGATTCACTAAAAATTGTATACGATGCCTCTGCACACGCAGAAATGGCTCCATCATTGAAAGACGTCCTCTATTAGGGACTTGTCTTATTGCCTCAGATCTTCGATATCTGGCTCAGGTTTCGGATCGGTAACGGCTCGCTAATCAACGATGTAGAAAAGGCTTTTTTACAAGTAAGACTGCACGATGAGGATGGAGATGCCACGTTTTCTATGGATCCGGGACGTGACAAGGCCAGTCAGCGATAGCAACGTGGCCGTCTACAGATTCACGAGAGTCACGTTTGGCCTCGATTGTTCACCATTCTCGCTAGCCGGAACCATCAAACATCACTTGAGCAACTACGTGGATAAGCCAAAGCTCGGCAGAAAATCAACGGAGGACACGTACGTATACAACGTAAGCGTCACAGCATCATCAACGAAGGGCGCAATTAACAGCTTCAGAGAATCGAAGCGGATCTTCAACGAACTGGGCATGAACCTAAGACAATTCTTCTCAAACGATCAAAATACGCTGCAACAAATCGGAAGCAAAGGATTTGACTCAGACAGCGGAGCAACTGGTATCAGGGTTAATGTGGTGTTCCAACGAAGACGAGCTAGGGCTTTCTTGCAACTATCCGAGGAAGATAAAACTATGCAAATGATCCATTGTGGAACAAGTGGCGACCATATGTAGCCATGTGCTACTGAGAGGAGTTCTGCGAATCGGTTCTTGTTCTCGTTTCTTTCTTCTAATTCAAACTTTCCAAACCCATATCCGCTCTTAATAATAATTTGCACTTAATGAGTAGATTTTGTACTTCTAGCTATTAAAAGTGAGTATTTGCTGCCTTTTTTCGATTGCTGGTAATCTGCGGTAACCTGAGAGATAGCAATTTCAGACATGAGCTTAGTTTCTTAAAAGGCCCTCTTAATGCGCGGCACCAACTACTAGAAAAATACGCTTCGCTTTCGGAGTTATTGGCTCGGTGTTTGAACTTCAGTGGATTTTGTTGAGAGTTATATAGTAAAATCTATGTAGTCGGAACGCATCATCGTCATGGAAAAATCGAGTCTTGCCGAGGATATTTCTTCAGGTATTTTTTTTTTTACTAAGAAAGCGTTCCATCAATCGTTAGTTTTCAATATAAAAACACAACTTTCGTAAACAATCACTTTTCTAACTCCTATTCAGCATTCTTGTCACCTATTTAAGAGTGCAAGGTCGCCTTTTCTACCCATCATTTGCCCTATGCCGTGAGTATGTCTGTTACCAAACTACTCACAAATACGACCATGTGCAGTTTGTTTTTACGCCTTAGTCTTGCGCTTTCCTGGACCCCTCCAATCGTCATTAAAGAGTAGGTTAGATTTTGGACGACGACCCTTCTATTACAATCACTGTTTTATTGGTGTTCTCTTGATATGAACGAGTGCAGTACAGTGTAATATTAACAGAAATATCAAAGTATTATCCTTCTTTGGAGCTTTGAAAGGTCGGAGTGATTCGAAATTTTCTCAATTGACCATTTCCGAAGGAATGAATTTTGAGTGACCAATGAACAAGTGAGGAGCATGCAGTACTCACTGCTTCTCCTAAGACGCCCATAGCTTTTCACATGAGTTCTTCCTTAACGCGAGAACATTTGACTCACCCTCGCATATGTAAACAATGGTAGATCGTAGGAATCAACAAAGTCTATGTATCTAAGTGATGAAATAGGAGGGGATACCCGAAGAAAGTAATTTGGTTGACCAAGTCCGTGGACGCGGGCAAACAAAACCACAATCGCACTCAGAACAATCAACTAAAAAAAAAAAAAAACAAGATGAACACGCAAAATTATTGCACACGTTCAGTGGCAAAAGGTGCATCCAAGTTATAGTAAAGTTTGAGTGGATGTACAAAAAAATGATTGCCAATGGAAGGACAGAAGAATCTCTGATCTATAATTCTATGTATATCTCAAGTATTTGAGTACACCATTCTTCCAAAACTGGAGTTTCCAAGTATGGCGACCTCGTTCATGATTAAGTTGTCAATAAGAGATCAGTATTTGTATTTGCTCTACACAGCAGATATCAAAGTTTTAATATGTTGAATAATTACAGCATAATAATTTCGCACGAAAAAACCTAAGGAGAACTGGCTTCTTCTTTTTGTCCATAAATGTCGCGATGTCAGAAGATGTCGTCACGATCGAACCACTCTGCAGTCGCCGGAATCAACGGTAACTTCTCAAGAAGTGTCAGCAAAAGTCAGCAGTAGCAAACGAGCACAGGCCATAGTCATTTTGGACCTTTGCGATGGTCTGGGACGGCATTTGCGCCGTTACTGGTTTTCGCAATAACAGAAACGTCAACACCACCGCCGCCAGCTATCATTAGCAAGTTCTACGGAGCGTATTGAAGCCTAGCACTGCTCAGCACTTTGGCGCCGCCTAATTTAAACTCTAACAGGATTGGGCTCCTGCGATTCAGCCCACATAACGGTTGTCATCTGTCAAGAGCTGTTTCTCGGCTTTTGGCACAATGACATTTAGTCGTAAAACTCCCTGGATGTAGTCCATTCTGGAGGAAAAAGTCTCATATGCTCGCTGCTCTATTGCAGACGAGCTTAAAACGGCTTTGACACGCTCTTGGGACAAAAATGCGGTGGATACGTGAGCGGGAATCGCTGGAAATTTTCGCAGCTGACTCGTAAATTATGAAGGTCTAAGAAGGCGCTTTTGAGATTCTTATAAAGTTGTTGTTATGTTGTTATAATTGCTGATCTCATAAACGTACATATACCTTCGACTCAATGAATGCTCTTGTTTATGCAGTATTTCCTTGCTGTTGAAATATTTTAAAAAATTGACACAATTTCTCTCTTCTTTCTCTCTATGATTGGGTTTTTTTTCTTGCTTTGAGTTGTCGTCCACTTATATGAAATGTGTGGATCATTAAGATTTCCTGGTAATAAAGTTTAACAGTTCAAATCGTGCTCACGTATCCATCGCATTTTTGTCCCAAGAGCGTGTCAAAGCCGTTTTAAGCGCGTCTGCAATAGAGCAGCGAGCATATGAGACTTTTTCCTCCAGAATGGGCCACATTCAGAGAGTTTTACGACTAAATGCCATTGCCCCAAAAGCCGAGAAACAGCTCTTGACAGGTGACAACCGTTATGTGGGCTGAATGCGCAGGAGCCCAATCCTTTTAAAGTTCAAATCAGGCGGCGCCAAAGTGCTGAGTAGTGCTAAGCTTCAATACGCTCCGTAAAACTCGCTAATGATAGGTGGCGGCGTTGTGTTGACGTTCCTGTTAATGCGAAGACCAATAACGTCTTTTGGTGGAGCAAATGCCATGAAAGGGCAGTACATCTTTTTTATAACGTAGTTTTCGTAAAAGGAGAGCTCAGCTTTTTCAAAATATCGCCACTTTCCAAACGATGGCTGAATCCTTGGTATAGCATCGCAATTTCTTACTCTTATCGCTCATTACCATGAATGGCATTTTAAAACTGTTTTCGCAAGCAAATTTTCTACAATGTACCTCTCTTGAAAAAAATTTATATCGAAGCGATTTTATTACATAGTCGGAGTAGTCCCTGAGAGAGCCCGCACATAACAACATCAGAAGTAAATCTATGAGAGTGAGACCGTCTTCTCCCACTCCTCACTCTTTTTACTGTCACAGATATATGTCTATTCTACAGTCAGTCGCAAACATCAGGCAGGTTCAGTTCGTGTTCGACTGGTTTTTGTATCTAAGCATTCGCCTCAAACAGCTTCGGTCGTTATGAAAGCAAGGTATGAATATAGGTGACGACATTTTCTTTGATCACTTGTCGATTCTCTTTACCAGTGCCCTACTTAATTGGCGCAGGACAGTAGAAAACAATAGTTACAATATTGACCTGATGTGTCATTGAGTTCTTTCTCCGAATTATCAAGACACCTGATATCTTGTAAGAGTTTGTTGAGTCTAGTACGATAGATGCCTTATTTGTCACGTGCAGGATCATTTTCACTTGCCTTGAAGATTTATTGAATGACCAGATGGTCAAGTTCAAGTTCAATCACTGCAGGATCTTCAGTAGCTTCTGTAAGTGTAGCACTTGTACATTTGGTAACTGTTGTGGTTGTAGTAGTAGTTGTTGTAGTTGTAGTTGTAGTTGTAGTTGTAGTTGTAGTTGTAGTTGTAGTTCTAGTTGTAGTAGTTGTAGGAGCCTTAGTAGTTCCTGTGGTTTCAGGAGTTGTAGTAGTTGTAGGAGCCTTGGTAGTTTTTGTGGTTTCAGATGTAGTATTTGTAGGAGCCTTGGTAGTTTTTGTGGTTTCAGATGTAGTATTTGTAGGAGCCTTGGTAGTTGTTGTGGTTTTAGGAGTTGTAGTATTTGTAGGAGCCTTGGTAGTTGTTGTTGTTTCAGGAGTTGTAGTTGTCTTTCTTCTTTCTTTAGCACCAAGTAATGGGCAGCAACACACTGAAACAAGTGGAAGTATAGGGCAATGGTAGTGACATAAATAACATGGTTGACTTCATTTGGAAGAGATTGTGTGTAATAATGAAGAAAAAATGGAGGACATTCAAACATTTCGAAAACTTTTGTGATTACTGCATAATTTTAGTGAATAGAGGCAATGTTTATAACCGGCAAATTCTTTATTGAAGGCATACCGACACTGAAGGGATGTAATAATAAGCCCAGATGTTATCACATAGCTATATCCCGCTCATTGTGCTTTTGTGGTAGCATATAAGAGACAAAGGGAATTTCACCGCTATAGTTTCTACTAACCCAAGCGTTACTCAAATCAAACTGTTTTCCTAATACACTGACACAAAACTATTAATAGAAAAATTCATTATACATGCACAATATCTGCTGGCACTGAGTAGGTTTCGCCTCTTTCAGAGCTTCAAGAGATCAAATTGACGCACACTTTACTCAGTGAAACAATATCAAAAATCTGTTTTAAGTTTTTTCTTGAAAGCACACTCAAAATTCGATACGCTTGAAAGTGATTTTTCGAGCTACGCGCGTGATCTTATAGAACCCGACACACATGATTCGAACTTGACAGTCTCGTCAGTCGGGAGGTACCCTTTTTCGTCTCTAGCCAGTCCTCTCGGAGAAACACACCCCCTTGCTAAGAGTAGTCGATGGCGA
>JAHQIW010002466.1:0-34086 GCA_019055375.1 Parelaphostrongylus tenuis
TTTTTTTTACAGCGACAGCGTTGCGAGAAAGTTCTCTTAGAACTATATGATAGAGATTTGAGCTTTTGATTTGTTGCTGAAAGTTCAACAGAAGCATCTGCCCAGTTAGATAATTGAACTTCAAAAATTTTTTCCATCAAGAAATAAGTACCGAGGGAGTTTTAGAGCACTTCGCGAAGCCAAAACGCATTGAAAAAAAGTCATGGCCACTGTGTAATGGTGTGCTACCGGCCTGATCCATCAAAGCTCCCAAACTCCGGCGAAACTTAATCTTCTGCAAAGCGTCACCCCGTCAGAACTCCAAAACTCTCTTGCCACGTTTTCCTACGTCCATCAATCTGTTCATTTGTTTAATAACATATCTCATGTTGTAATTGTAATAAATTCATAATAAGTCGTCCACCTTTCGTGGTAAATTACAATAAACTTCAAGTGATTCACAAAAAAACATTTCTAGATGTGGTCAAGTAAATGTAGGAACTTGAAACACTGTTGCATTTAATTGTAAATTCATTATTCAGGGCCACTCCGGACTTCATGTTTCATTTCTAGGTAATCACTTATTCTCATTTCAATGCTTGCTAAGACTTAATTCAAATTTCAAATGGTAGCTAATGGTAAAGATCTTCGTAGTAAAGTCAACTGGACTGAAAGCTGTAAATTCACAGGTCTTTTTATCAGTGATTAATGAAAAGTCTAGTACAGTAGTTTCATAAAAGACTTTCAATCCATACCTTCAGAGAAGAATCTGAAATTAATCGGCTTGAAAATGCTAATTTCAACGTAACATTAAATCTCAACTCAGTCATGTGAATAAGCTTTCGTATCTGCCGAGTCTTCATGTAACCTTTACAATGCAAAAGTATCAGCTTTATAGCGTGCGACTTTCTTTCGTGAAAAATTTCAGTTAGACAGCTCTGCCCTCAGTGGAAAATTATAGCGTGGGAGACAGATGATGAGGAAGTTCGTCTCATTAGCAAAACTCAAAACTGTCAGATGTATATGGATGAATTTTATGGACAAATAACTAATGAGTGATGGAGAATGACGGTTATGGAGAGAGGTGAATTAGTTGTGGACAGCTGTTGGTTGATAGAGGGCCTTTTATGCTGTAACGAAATAAGGGTGGGTTCTATATTCAGCGAAAACAACTTTTTTCATATTCAACAATGGCCTTTTTATAGGTCGATTTCGCAATGTATAGATGTACAGGAAAAATGCAAGAATATGACGATCATTGATGACTGGTGTGCTTCTTGTGCTGTGGAAATTGCTAAGCGCAACACATTTCATAATACATCTACCATATCCATTCTCGTTGGCGGACGATCCCGAACAGGCTCGATTCCGCTAACACTGCTGTAGGCAGAGCGAGAGCATCGATGGTCCTGAGCGAGTGCACGTCTTCGAAAAAGGCAGGCGTGTTTTGCGAACATTTCAGATATATTGGGATCCAAGTTCTGGTTGTATCTCCTAAAACCTTTTATTATATCTGACACTGTTTTTCTCCACTACAAATAATTAGAGAATAAATAAAGCTCATAGTATACCGTTCATTTTTGCCCTCAAATATATCCAGTTCTTTGATGATGACATGACCTCTCTGGAAATGTTACTAGCCACCATAAACAGAAACTCTTCTTAAATATTCAAAAGGTGTACTTCGCTGTCAAATGGCAAACAGTACTTCAGAATTCTGGCATGTTAAAGACTGCATGAGGAACACCTAACGTTGTGGCTACAGGTGATTTGTAATGTGCATTTCGTTTTTGGATCAATTTTGTACTGTATCAACTATGTCACCGGTCGTCCCGTTGATTGTCGAATGACTCGAGCGAGCGCCAACAACACTTGCATCTTACCATCTCGCATGCAAGACTAGCCCTGTGGGTCCTCCTCGCCCCAGGTAATCGTTGAGCATCATATTTTTTTCTAGGTTTTCGTGAAGAAATCAGACCCACGCGTCGATGGTCTTCCAGTGGAGAGCTTGACATACCAAGAAATCCATTCGGTGAAAGCTGTCATCCATCGTTGTTGTCAAAGCTCATATCGTGTCCGGTCTCTTTGTTTTCAATAGCCTGTCATGCAGAACGGCATCTTTGACCTTTGATCGATGACGTAGGTAAGAACTTTGGATCATTCCTCTCATTTCCGAGATACGGATAGACACTAATGGTAATGAATGTAATTCCTAAGGCCGGCTATCTATTAACAACAACATTATTCAGCAACTCACCGACTTTCTGCCAAGTAAGCACGAGGTTTTTATTGACCATTTATCTACACGACTCTACGTTTCAGCGATTTCTTAGAAAAACGAAACCACCAAAAGATTAACTTGTATGATACAAAGATAAGTGCTGTTGTATTATGACGGCACCACTTGAGACCTTCAGTTAAAGCGTATTCTCTGCTGCTATTTGACGAATGTTTGATTATATGAGAGCCTAAATCAAGTGAATTACAAAGGTATATTTTATTTCTCATATTGCTTCTTTTTAACGCCGTACCGGTGAAAATGAGATTTTGTTTCACTGAAGATTTCTCACCTGATAAAGTCTTATATGACAAAATTTTAACCACTAGATAGAGCAAATCTTGCTGATTGAGAAAATGTGTTTGCTTTCTATGAAGAACATTTAGAGCTCTGTAATTCGCACAAGAAGAGTGGGGATTCTCATATTTGAAATATCGTTATTTTCCGCACCCCTTCAAAAACAAGGATGTTTTTCAATTCTTCCAGGTTCCTTTTTAGCCTAATGAACAACTCAAATCTAGACAATTTCAGCGATATACTTAGGTACTGAAGGAAACCTTTCAGTTTGCTATAACACCCAAACAAAAGTATGTTTCACACTTGAGGCGTTTCAACGCGTCTCTCTTCGGGGAGAGTATTTCCGCCAGACTTTTAGAAACCATTCGATAATCTAAATTCTGCTGATTCTAGTAATGTATTTGGTTTTTCGAATCGACTCACTAGTGAGCTGTAATAGGTTAAGGCCTCCAATGCATCGACGGCATCTGGCCACCACGCATTGTCAGGTATGTGAATGGGAATTCGCAATACTGGCTGACGAGCCATCTTAGCATTCTCCAAGCATAAGATTAAGATTAAGATTTCCAGATTAAGCATTATAAGTCAACTGCCTTTAACTATCTTTTGATTTTCATCGATTTCAATTAATCATGCGATTTACGCAGCGGATAGTTACTACAGCTGTACACATACCCTAGTCGATATAAGTGCTCACTGTATGAGAAACCCAATATTCTTTGGGTCGTTGCAAAGTCGAAGAAGTCGTTTTCGAAAGCCAAATACACCATTATAATCAAAAGAATTTTCTTGCGATCAACAGTCAACTATTTATCTATTAGAAGTTCATTACAACAAAACTTTTATCAAGTGAGAAATCCTGAATGAGAAACAAAATTTTATCTTGACTGGTACGGTGCGAAAAATAAGTTGTTTGGGAAATTGAACATGCCATTGAAATTCACTTGATTGGAGCTATGGATAAACTTGAGAAACGTTTTGCCAAAGCAAAAAGTACATTTCTACTGAAGACCTCAAGCGTCGTTGCTATAATAGAACGGGTACCCAAAAATAATTGTGTTCCATAACTTCGGCGTCACATTGGTTGATTTATTCTATCCGATACCATCGTACAAAGAGAAGAACTTCAAAGCGTCTTTGTTGGCTACGTGTTGCACTTCCATATATAATTCGATATGTAGTTTATATGAACAGAAATGTTTATACTGTATTCACTTTTTATTGTTTTGACATCGATCTGGTCATGGTCGGGCATAGGTGTTCATGCGCGAGGTATAGAGTGTGAAAGTGTATTTCAAACAATGGTGTTTGAAAGGCTCTTCTGTGAGGATGATCAAGAGCGGACAAGATGAATGTTTGATACGGAAGTTGCTGAATACAGCCGACTTTATTCACTCCGATGACTAATCTTTACATTGTTCGCGATATATTACGCTTCACACAGTGTGTTCGACAACCTCTACTTGCTGTTATTTGATTTGCTCTTTTTTGTGAACATAGCAACAGAAATCCTTTCAATGTCGTTGTTTGCAAAAATTGCACTTTTGACGTGTGATTCGGAATACAGCGATGTGCAGAGAATATCCTAACGCAGTAGCTGGCCTAATTCCGATGCCATGCATGCAAATATAAAAGCATCCAGTCATCATTGTTCGAATATTCGATGGTTTCATACGCCATTTGAAACCTATTTCAAAGGCTTTTTTTATCCAGGAACTCTCCAGTTAGTCAACGACAAGGGCTAAACAGCATAAATATTCACACTGGAATGCCATCCAACGCATCAGTTCTGTCCAGTTTCTTGAATTTACAGATAAACTTGACTTTTTTGAGATTTCCGGTATTTATTCGAAAGCTTCGATTGTGGCGACTCTAATAAAATGCGCGGTCTCTCAAAAGCTCTTCGTATTCCGTTGTGAGTGCGAAAAGTGAACTAGTCCCACTCCTGATTCGCTCCGCTTGCACGGCTGGAGTCTGTGGATGATTTTTCGCTAAGTTTTTGGTGACAATACGAAAACTCAAACCTTCCCATTCTGTCAATAAGTAAAGGTCAACAACAATTCATTTATATTCACACGATACAAGCGATAAGCAATTTACTTTTCTTGCGTGGAATTTGCACTTCTTGCTATCCAAATTCAGTACTTTTTGCTCTTTTTCTGGACTGCTAGTAGTCATTTCATAACCTGAAAAATGGATATTTCAGCTCTGAGCTTGGTGAGTGAAAAGGCCTTCTTAGGCAGTAACCAACTAAGAAGAAAATATGCTTTGTTTCTCGAATAATCAGCCCGCTCTTTGTAATTCAGAGCAGGTCTTATTGGCACATACTTAGTAGAATAAAGGCGATCGGAACGCATCATTGTCGCGATAAAATAGTATATTGTCGAAAAAATTTTGATAGATATTTCTAGCAAGAAACGCCCATTCGTCCTCACTGTCAGCATTTTTTAATAGGGAAGCTTCATCCTCTTACATCCTCTGTAATGAGCATGTTTTGGACCCTTTTCCGCATTTCTGTCGTCTAATCACGATTGAAAGGTTGTATTTTCCCACCCATCTTTCGTACGAAGGCCGTAGATATGACTGTTTGCACTCGCAAATATCGGACATGTACAGTTTGTAGAAGTTGATTGGTTTTCGTGCCTGAGTCTCACGCTTCCTCGAACACCTTTCATCGCTATCAAGTAAGGTGGATTCCGGGCAACGACACCTTTTATAAGCATTCACTGACAATATTTTTGACGTCGTTCTGTTGATAAGATATGGTGCAACATAGTACAGTATCGGTTGCAGTTCTATAAGTTTTCCTCTCTTTAGAACTTGGGAAGGTCAAATTACTTTCTAATTTTTTCAGTCAACTGCGAAGACGCACTTCCGAAGATAATGAGTTAAGGATGAATGAACATTAGAGAATTATGCATCACTTACTGGTTTTCCCATAAACACTCGTGACTTCTCATACATAGTTCTTTTATTAGGCAAGAACGTTTGACCCATCTTCGTATATGTGAACGATAAATAATTCGTAGAAATCAATAAATTCATGTACCCAAGCGATGAAAGTAGAGAAAGATGACCATAGGAACCAGTTGGGTGGACCAGGCCGTGGTTTGCAGCTGAACGGCCAAAACCAGGCAACTGCGCTAATTAACCGTTCTTGGAAGAAACCTTTTTATAACGCTGTAGTGTTATGAGATCATGTTTCTCATGCGCCACTTTCTTTTTTTTTTGCTTTGGCTTATGGTAAGCCATTCGCATCCACTACGCCGTTTCTTCACGCATGTTGCCGTTTCGGCACCTCATTCGAAAGGAGTAACAGGCGAAAGTCAGCTTGTGCAAATAAAAATTAATTGTGTTAGTAACTTCTGCGTCACACTGGTTGTTTGATTTGTTGTCTCCGATACGTCACGCAAGTAGAAATATCTCGAAGTGTCACTATTCGCTATGTGAATGACTTTCCTTGTGCAATCGTGCAATAGCCTTATAACTTTTTATCCATCTTTTTTATGTTTTGTTATGTTACTAGTACGTTCCATAAGTTTTGGCACTAGAGCAACAGACACCAAGTTCATTAACCAGATGTCAATAAAATTGCATAACTTTGATGTCACCCAATTGGATATTTTTTGCAAACTTGTTGGTATGACCTTCCATATTCTAGCTTTGAGGTGGAGCTGTCAAGGATACAGATCCGCTTGCTACTCATGCACGAATGGCGCGTAGGGGAAAATACTAGTGAAGCGGCGTGCAAGACTATTGGGGCTTCCTGTGGATGGCACGAGCGCGACTGATCCTCCAGACTGTTCTCTACGGCTTTGATCTTCGCAAACCACTTTCTAGCCGCTCTATTTACGGCCATACGATCGCCCTAAGCTCCGTCAGTCATGCGCACCGCTTCACTAGCATTTTCCCCTAAGCGCCATTCGTACATGAGTAGTAAGCGAATTTGTTCCCACAACAGTTCCATCGTGAAGCAAGTATAGGCAAGTTGTCTACCAAAATGTTCGCAAGAACATGCACAATTTTAAAGTGCCAATTTCATGCAGTTTTAATCACCTGTGATTGAAAATTTTGGTGTTTATTGTTCTAGTGTCAGATTTTATGGAACGACCTAATATAATTTTTTGTGGCCGAAGTCTGCAAAAGTCACATCGACATGCAGTCCACTCAGCAATATACTTTCATGACAAAAGCAGACGGAACTCAGTACAAGCGCCAGATTAGGGATAACGCTAATATCTCCCAAAATCTTCAGTTTTCAAAACAAAAAAATCTCATCCTTGCAAAAAAAATTTTTTTTAGCTGTTATAGAACATTTTCTCTTATCTTTCTGATGTTTTTATATTCAATCGATGGCTTGAAAAATTTAGATCTTGATAGGAAGCTTGTTGTGTGAAAAGATTTCCATAGTACGTCCTACTAATAGATAAAAGAGAACGCTTTGCAGTCGCAGTTCAGTTTTTTCAATTCATTGCGGCTAACAGCTGTCGTCAGCTCAACTGAGTTTATAAAGCGAAATCGCATACCCGACCAAAACTTTTGAACAATAATGGGTGATAGCTAACATAGAGATGCTGAAAAATGAATGTTGGCGCAAATGCGCTTCAGTGGTGTAGTGGTAAAGCACGAGTCCAGCACAGGATGAAGCGCGGGTTCTCTTCCAAGCTGAGGTCGTGTTTTTGCTACCACTCAATCCTTTTAAGTATATATGTAGCATTATAACACCGCGAAAAAAGCAGTAAAATGCTATAATTTAAAGAATTAGATCTCGATTCCGATGAACTTTTTTGCTTTAGGATTTGAACTTTTAACACTGTCCGTCTATCGATTTATAGATTTAGGATTAGATTTACTACCTTACAATGAAGGACTCTCCAGTACAGCAGTGATTCATGACAAAAGTAGGATGTTTATGTAGCTATGCATAGAAAGACTTCGTTGATCTTTTATTGGTGAGAAAGAATATTGTATATTGAAGTGAACAAGAATAGATGTGGTGGTTGGTGCCAAGTGTGAACGATAATCACATGATTTCTTAGAACCTAATAAATAAAATATCCTAAACGTCATCGCATTCACTTGTAGAAAAATGTAATGTCGTAAATTATCAACGCAGTAGCTTCTCATTGTTTCGGGCAAATCATAGAGTTTCGGAAGGACGAACGGCTGGTAACTGATCACAACCACTTAGAATGACGCTGAGGTATTGCCATTGACTTTGAAACCTGCAACGGATCCCTTTGATTTGGCAACGTTTGTATTCACAAAAATCCAAACGATCTCTGTTGACTCGATCAGCTGAGTTGAAAACGTCCTTTGAGGTAGACAGTGAACTTATAAATTTTACAGTCAAAATGAAGAAAGGGGACTTCTTCTATTTGCCAACGAGCAAATTTACAAGTTTCCCACCAGGCTAACTTAGCATCATTCTACTTAGTACAGTAGGAAAACAGCTGCATACAAAAGAAACGCATTCAGTGATTCTCTGTATGAACTCTTTGATTGTACGTAAACTTAATGTATCATGATGAGGACGGCACTTTTTTTGCAGCTGGAGCGTGTTTGGAGCTACGCGCTATAACAGCTACACGCTCGACTGTTGGTCACCACAATGTCAGGTAAGTACATCAACTAATCTGGGGTGATTTAATAATCGGCGTGGACTCCTTTTTTGAGGATTATTTAACCTGAGGGATTGGCAAAACCGAGGGAGGGTGGTACTGATGAGCCCCAATAGGACGGAACAGGCGGCTTTATACCACTAGACCTATCAATTCTGAACATGCATAGTTTTATCAAGTTAGATCAATTTGAGCTGGTCTATAAAAAAGTGGTCAATAGAAGAGCTCTGAAGTCAGTCTATTCATGGTCTAGTAAAGGTGCTCATACGTAGTGTAAAGTGTAAAAGCGTACCCCAAACGTTGGTGATAGAGGACCTTCCTGTGGGGTTGACTGAATTCGGCAGAGCGATAAACTGAGGTGTGTGATACAAGTAAAGTTACTGAAAACAGTCGGCTCCATTTGATTCAATATTTCATTTTTTCATTGTTTGCGGTCTGCTGCACTTAACTTGTATTTGAACAGCATATAACTACAATGTTATTTGCTTTTTCTGATATGACAGTGACAACGAAAAAGCTTTCAATCGCCATCGAATACCATATTGTGCACTTTCCACGTCTAATTTGAGTCCGCTCATCGTGTAGAAAACATCAAAGCGCATGAAGTTTGATTCCGTAAATATTCTACTCAGCGTACACTATGTTATTAACGGAATGTTCATTCACAAACAACCTTTAAAATTTCTTTCATCCAATTTTTTATGTTTGGTTATACTATTAGTTCGTTTCATAATTTTGGCATTAGAACAACAAACACCAAGTTTATTATACCATTATATCGAGTGTTTTCTTATGAGCAGGCTCAAATTAAGACCAAGTTTATCAACCAGATATAATAAAATTGCATAACTTTGATGTCGTTCAATTGGACATTTTCCTGCGAAAATTTTAGTATGCACCTTTCATATTCTAGCTCTGTGGTGGAGCTCTCATGGGAACAGATCCACTTGCTACTTATGCACGAATGGCGCATAGGGGAAAATGCTAGTGAAGCGGCATGCAAGATTATTGGAGCTTCCTGTGGATAGCACGAGCGCGACTGATCCTCCAGACTGTTCTCTATAGCTTCGAACTTCGCAAATCACTTTCTAGCCGCTCTTTTTACAGTCATATGATTGCTCCAAACTCTCTCAATCATGCGCACCGCCTCACTAACATTTTCCCCTACGCGCCATTCGCGCATGAGTAGCAAGCGAATTTGTTCCCACAACAGCTCCATCTTAAGGAAGTATGGGCAAGTTGTAAACCAAAATGTTCGCATGAAAATGCATAATTTTACAATACCAACTTTATGTAATTTCAATCACTTGTGATTGGAAAATGTGGTATTTATTGTTCTAGTGTCAGAACTCATGAAAAGACCTAATTGAATAGCTTTGTGGTCGGAGTGAGCTAAAGTCACATCGACGTGCAACCCACTCAGTAATATAACCAAGGCAGACGGAACTTAGTAAATCACTAGATTCTGTAGTGAATATCTTGCCTCATATATATACATATATATATATATATATATATATATTATACATATATATAATATGCCTCAGCGGATGATGAGGGTCATAATGGCCCTTAGGTAGGCGCGCCGTTTGAGCGGTTACGAAGATTGGCGCGTGTTTCAATAGTAATTTGGTCTAATTAGGTTTTGAGAGAAAGGTGATCATCGAAAAACGATATAATGTAACTGATGATACTCCTGTGTCAATAATTTCATCAGGATTCACGCCAATAACCACCAAAATCTTGCCTTTTTCTGAGGAAAAACCTCATCCTCGTGGAAAAGATGTATTTTCAGCTGTTATTGAAGATTTTCCTTACCTTCCTGATGTTCTTATATTCAATCGATAGCTTGAAAAGTTTCGATTTTGATAGGAAGCTTAATGCGCGAAAAGATTTTCATAGTACGTATTACTAATGAACAAAAGAAACCGTTTTGCATTTGCAGTTCATTTCTTCCAATTCAATGCGATTTTTTTGGGATCATATTAATAGATTTCGATTCCTAATAACTTTTTGCCGAAAAAAATATTTAATTATTGAAGGAACTTCTGTGAACGTACTTCTAGGATGAATAACTCCGAATACGCCAAAATCCTTGCTTTTGAAAACAGCTCTGTCACATGCATTCAAATTTTAGGAATTGCGCTCGTGAGTCCTTGGTCTTTCCTGGAAAAGATCTATTCAAGTAGCTCAACAGTACTCATTTGACAGCTGAAATCAAGTGAGTTGGAACGGTGTATTTTTTCCCAATGGCTCGTTTTTTGCGCTGTAACAGTCGAAATAAAATTTTGCCTCACATTTCAGAATTCCTCTCCGCATAGAGTTTTTCTATTAACAATTATTGTGTTCGGCGAGAATTGCTTGAGTGTGAAAACTTAAGCCATTTTGAAAATGAAGTGCGCCATCTAAGTTTTCAAGATTTCATCTATGGAATAACTATTATAACTCGGGAAAAACCCAGAAAACGCGTTTTTCCTAAGAAGTTAAAACAGGATGCGAGCATCGAAAATAGTCCAAATTTGCGAAATCCAATCTTCTTCTGAGTGTTACAGCATTCTGAGAAGTCTTTTCCAAAAACCAAGTACACCGTTATAATTGCTAAGATTTGCCCAATCTATCAATTAGTAATTGCTCATGGAAAATCTCTAACCAGCGAGAAATGCTTAAAGGTGAAACAAAATTTTTTTCAACTTTTGAAGTAAAGGAAACTGGCAACTCAAAAAATAAAATGCATCCTACAAGCTTACTTGACTTTAGCTATCGATTGACTGCCAAAGCCCTTTACAAAAGTAAGAAATACGTTTTCATCGAAAAGCTCAAACAGGGTGGAAATAACGGGAAAGAACCACCTTTCCTCCACCTCTTTGTCGTATGCCATAACTGTGAATTAAGAATTCGAATGAAATTAATCACTGATTCGAGAAGTGGGAATCTGACGTGCACTAATAATTTTAAAAATTGGAAGTTGTCGATGAAATTAAAGATCGCATGCAATAAGTAGCACTATTTTGCCGAACTATTCATTATCTTCCAACTTTTAGCCAGTATGATGAATATTACGTGCTTTAGGCAACGAAGCATTCGAAATTAGAAGGAAATAGAGGATAAATCTGATTGAGTTGTGAGCAAGTATCACTAAAATATCATAAGAATGATCAATAAAGGTTCTGAATATAGCCTTTACGCAAACACTCTGTGTTTCCCCTTTGAAAGTGCGCATTACAAATGGAGCGATTACGTTATTTCTAATAAATATAGCTTATTGAAATCTATCCTATCGCAATTAACCATTTACTGACACACAAATTCCATTTATTGACGAAAAAAGTTAACTTCTATTTAAAAACAATCACACTAGCATTAGAGCCCTTCGGCAGACTCTCATCGTGGCCATCCGAATCGCACGCCAGCCGAAAATGGCGTTGTCGGCGAAGGGTTTTATATATTCACCGCTTTGCTGTTATTTCCCACCAGATACTATTCACACCACCTTTTTGGAGTTTTGCATGGGTGAGGACTGTCTCTGTGTGACTGATCGACAAATCAAAGTGAGAAATGACGCAAAGTCATACTTGATGACACGATAATGATACCAGGAGATTCCGCTTGATTTTCGAACTTTCGACTTGATTCTAGAGCTTATTGACTTTCTGCGCCGAGATATTCTGTTTCTCTGCAGGAGTAGGTACTTCTACTTTAAGCCTACTCCCATTATGTGTGTCTTGTGCGTGTTCAGGTTGATTCCACGTTTAGCGACTAGGTGTTGAACAGAGCTTTCTTACCCGTTTCGCCAATATACTCCTCTCCATACGCTTTACATGAAATTAGGTAAATTGCACTTGGGCTCATGCAATCTCCTTCTCTACAGTTAGGGCATATCAAGCAGTTTTTCGTAGTACATAGACGGTCACACAGGCGGTTACGGACTAGTTGACTTTCAGAGTATCCGGCAATACTTCATTTACTGCTACCAATTTCTCTAGGGCCTGCCGCTCTCAGACAGCTCTTTATAGCTGCTCTCAATCAACTGAAATAGGGGATACAATAAACGGAATTCGGTTGTATCTGCATTTATCGCTTGACGATTTGATTTTCTTCCAAGCCTATCATGAGTAGTATAGTTTCACAGCCAATGGAAATGGTTATTTCACGTCATGTTCTGAAATTCTTCTCTTTTTCAACCACTGGCTGCAGCACTAAAATTTTTTGTAAGCCCTTTTTGTATGTGAACGACGAGATGGAAGGTCATAAACTAGCATGTTTTTTGTTATATGCGTCAGTAGTGCAACGGTTCAGCACGCGCCATCGGATAGGGTGAAATGTGTGCTGGAATGCCGCCTGATGCAGAAGTTTTTGCCCACCACTCCACATCATTGAATATGTTTTTTATTAGTTGGCTTTCGGCATCATTTTGTGTTGTAGCCCTTTTAGGACTAGTTAATCTGGACGCTAATGTATAGAAAGCAGCCTTTTCAAAAACTCTCTCGGGTATGTGCTCTGACTGTGTGTTGTGCAATTTAGAGCATTCGTTCATGTCCTCCTGTGTTGAGAAGACGGCAAAACAGTCGTCGATGTACCTATAATACAGTGGTGGCCCGGGGTGAGTGCGCGAGATTCATTTAGACATAATAGCAACAAGGTTTGCTGTCGGTCGATGTCCCATTGTTAGTCCTCTTGCATGTGCATGATATTTACTGAACGATTTGGAGATTAAGCGGTTTGGGCAATCTTTCAAGAGGATCATGAGCTGCTGAATCGAGAATTATGCATACTTAATGCTTCTTCATGTTGCATTAGGAGCTCGACTTGCTCTACGGCGTCCTTCAACATGTTTGTATTGTATTAAGGGCGCTAATGGTGGAAGACTTCAGATATACTCAATTATGTTGAGCGATGTACAAGACTTTTGGCGTCAAGGTGTAGTCGAAGCTGCATTTCACCATTTCTGGAGGCGAGAGCTTAATCAGATGCACTACCGCCTCCTGTTTCGCTACCACTTATTATACGCCACAACTCATCAATATGTCAGCAGCTACGATTCAACGGGTTAGCCTGGACGCCAGTTGGTTAGGCACGCGTCTCGGAAAGGGTGAAATAAGAGGTCGAGTCCCGCCTAGCGTCATACTTTTGCACATCACTCGACATTTTCAGGCGCACCTGAGGCATCATACCGCCGCTAAAAGCGATTAAAAAGTATTATCATCAATGGAAGACTTCATCAGATACGCGTTGTTAGGACGCGTATTACGGAGATGATTCAGAAACATCTGAGTACAAGCGACATAGGCTACGATATGCTATAGTAACTGGACAACAATTAGGTTTGAAAACCAGGCTATTCTCTTCATCGACCCGTCTCCACGAGTAACTATGCGTCTGACCTCGAATATTAAGGGTAGTCGCTAGATCATCAGTGAATACTACTTTATGAGCCTTTCTAGTATTTAAAAGCGTATGCGTGTCGTCAAATAAAGTCATGTCTCGCATACGCTATTGAAACTGGGTCCGAATTTCCCACAGGTGCAAGTCACTTCTATAAGAAATCCTGCGCAGGATCGAGTGCCGTCTGCACCAGCTTCAATGCAAACGTTGCAAGAAAGCATGATTAGACTTGTCGTGCAGTGAAGAAAACTGGAAGTCTGAGCAATTCTATAAATTTTTTTCTTGAAAGTTCCTTCAAGATCAATAGCCCAATGTTGCACTTCATATCAGTTTTCGGAGATTCCAAAAATGCTCTCCAAATTCCCAAGCACTTGAAACACCGCATTAGGCGCGTACAGGAAACAGACCCATAACAGATGCTTTTGGAATAGAAACACCAACCTTTGCGATGAAATGGACGATCTCGGCTCGAAAATTCTCGAAGCGCTCTGAATTAATGCCAAAAATAAGCAAATAATTTGCGAATATGATTGTTTCGTCATCACGCGTGATTTGGCGTTTTTTCTCAGATCGATTTCTTGATTTGAACCACGCGCAGCCCTCATCCATGCAAGATCTCAGCGACTGCTCTAACACGTTGACAACGATCTGAGCTGTAATTAGCTCAGACTGCAAGCCGCGTGTGTGGCGGCGCTGCGCTACAGGATCTTTATTATGAAGCCTTGCAATGGGAATATCGAATTTTCTCGGTGATCTGAGGTACCGAGGATATATTGTCGTGACTAGATAATGAAGTATGGCTAAAGAGACTTCTATAAGAAGTTTAATAGGTAAGAGATTGTCCATATTTTAGAAAATCGTCTATGGAAAAGCACATTGTTGTGGAAGGGAGCGTATTTCCAGTTGTTATATAACTTCGTTTCTTTCTTTCTCATCCACGTTTTTTTCGGCCATCCGATAGCCTGAGAGATGCTGATTCTACTGAGTATTTTTGTGAAATGACTTTTACTCTGACTTCTTTATTCAAGATAACATAACAATGTTCAGTAACAGTTCAAAATATCATTTTAGTGGGTATCTGCCTTTTCCGTCAGGATTCGAAGTATTAGGAGAAAACATAGCCATTGTTTCTGCTACAGGCGGATTTTTCGATGCAGGCGAATTTCCTTCAGTGACGATAAAAACTCAGATTTTATTACAAAACTCCCACGACGTCATTGTAGCCGCGCAGGATTTTAACATCGGTGTCAACGTGTTAAGCGATATCTGGTGGGTATTAAAACAACAAAAGCTCTGATGATTTTGTACTATTTTAATCTTTTTTAATTACGCAAGTGTTTGACTGAGTAGCCTGCATGTCAGTTTGGCCCTTGCGGGCTCTGAGGAAGGCTAAAGCTGCCAAATTGTCACCGATGGCAACTGCATGATCTCCTGTCTAATTTTACTGAATGGATATTCTGTTAGCAACTTCATATTCGCTGAATAAGTAACTCAAGAAATCAAAGTTAATGTAATATGATATTTTGCTCATATCGACTGGATTGCGAATTACATGTAGAAAGCGCAACAAATGGCAAACGATCACGAAAAAAACCTTTTTCGTTGTCATGGTAACATTGAAAAAAAAAGCCAAAAAAAAATAAGTGAAGTGATAATGATGTTGTCAGACACTCGTCGAAGTGCATTACATCGTAAACAACAAAAAAAGAATTGGAATGTTGAAAGGAATGGAGCCGACTGTATTCAGTTACTTCCGCATCACACACTTCATTTCGTTCGCTCTACCAAATTCAATTTTCACCACAAGAGGCCATTGTTTGAAATCATAAATCACACCCTACAAATACCCATAAGCGCCTTTACCAGACCATGTGTAATAGGTTGGTGAAAAGTTCTGAGAAGATATTGTAACTTTTTTTGGGTGTGTGCAATTTTTGTGTTTTCGGACTTATTTGAAAGCCCATCTTCTCCCTCGCTGATTGACTTACAATTTATCTACTCATTTCAAGATGGTGTTGACAAGCGATCAAAATAGGTTGTTGATGATGCGCGAATGGCTGCTGGGTCCAAATGCAACGGTGGCAAGTGAACGCATCAATCTGACTTCGACACAAGACACAGCTGAAAAAAGTACGGTGTACAGATGATTCAAAAAGTTCCGACAAAGTTAAAGAAAGTTTGAAAGATCAGCCGCATTCAATAAGAAGTTGATCGTCAAGCTGTGCATGAAGCGATTGAAGATAATTCTTTTTTGACAGCTCGGTCATTCATTTCTTCAACAGCAAAGAATCGGAATTTTATGCTCGTGAAATCGATCTTTTGCCGGAAAAGTGGCAAGAAGTGATTGAAGCTGAAGGCGAGTACTTTGAATATTAGTTTTGTCTTTGCTCAGGTGTAATAGGTGCATAAATAAATGTCTTACGAGCATTTTCTTGGAATTTTTTTCCTAACCTAATAGATTGTCTACCCAGCAACGAAAGTGAAGACACTGCATTAGTTTGTGAACATTAGCCGCATTTCGAACAGTACATGGGAAGTGCAACACATAACGGGCAATAATGACCGGAATCTTTTCTTTTTGCGTGGTGGTGTCGGATACAACAGATTGAGTAGCCATTGCGGAAAATTTACTAAACACAACTACCGCTTTTTATTCACAAGTGCCCATTATTTACTAGAGTAAGTCCTTTATAAAGATAATTTGTGGTTTTCCATTAGCTTGTACAGCACAGACTTTAGTTCATATTGGGTCTCGTCTATGGGGAAGCCTTCCCAATATGGTGTAGTAGAAGAAATATTATGAAGAAGGAGCTTGCTTTCAAAGAGAATGTGTGATTTAAACATTGCACTATCCCACAATTTCTTTCGCTTTCGACACCATATTGGTTCATTTTCATTATTCAAAGATATCGATTGACCAACGATATAACTCCTCATGATCAATGATATGCAGTCATTGACTGGGCAAAGAGTGAATGACATTTCTCTTTGAAACAATGAGTTTGGCGATCAAGAAGTCGGTGAAGCCGCTTTTGCCATTGCTGAAGTTTACTAAAACTTCTACCGCAGATGCTACTTCACAGTCAGAAAATGTGATAATTCGAAGGAGCAATATCAGAGCTATACAGTGGATGTGGTACCGTGGTGCAGCCAGTTTTCTATAAAATATGACGAATCGACTTCGCAATGCGCCGGTCGAGCCTTACCCTGGAGAAGAGCAACACTGAGTAGATTGAGATGCTTCCATCGCACTGCTACGGCCAACCTCTAGAGCTATTTTCTGTAGAGTCTGCACTGATGGTTTGTTTGCTGTCGACCACTCCCATAAACACAATGCTCTTCTATTCACAGAAAACCGACAGCGTAATCTTTCGAGCATGGAATTTGGGCTTTGGTTTAACCGAAAGATGTTCGTTGCCAGGCAATCAGTAGACGCGGCACGTGTTGTTCTCGTAGTAAGCCCAGAACTAATCTCCAGTGATGATCGACTTGAAATAGCCTTGCCTGTACGGTGACAACAGACGATTTCGCCGATGCTCACGCGTGCAATGTGGTCGTGTCCGTCAATGCATGGGGTATCCATCGAGACATCATTTTGCGATAACCCAATTCATTGAGATGGCGTAAATAGTGTTACGGCCGCTTCCAAGTGCCTGCTAAAACATTCTCCAACATGTCACAGCATTTTGGCAATAATCCGATCTTAGATAGAAAATACCGTGCCAACAATGTGAGAGAAAGTATAGGATAACTCATTAGTGTAACCAGCAAAGAGACCTGAAAGTCAGAATTCTTTTATTCGACCGCGTTTTGTGGTGTCATGATGTTACAATAAACCCAATAGTGTAGAGTGGTGCGCAAAAACATCTGCGTCAGCCGAGATTTGAACCTAGATCTCACTCTTTCCGAGAGCGTGTGCTGAACCGTATACATCACCGACTTGGAAATGTTTTTGATCAGACAGACGAGCCATCCCAGAGAGATTTCGGCATCAGTTCTAACAAGCAGTTCGCTACTTTATGGTTTTCTGGCAGGTATGAATAGTTCCGTGAATTGTATGGAATGACACGATATCAAAACCAAAAGATAAACACCCTTAATCCGTGTATGTGTAGTAAACACCATAAATCTGTCTATGTGGAATAACCTCACTAGATGTTAACACTGAATGTTCTTCGTACACTGCAACCGCACTTCGGTGGCACTCCGTCTAAACGACGAAACTCCAATAATATTCTGTCTCTCGTAGCTATATAGTTTTAAGAAAATTGAATCACTCTTTTAGTAGCAATAAATCCGATGCGAAGTCAGACAATAGGCTGACTGTTCCAAAGGCAGAACGTATGCATTTTTCGACATTAGGACGCATTATATAGGAGTTTTCAGAAATAAAGCCCAGTGCTAAAATCTCCACTTTTCAAGCTGTCGAATAACGATAAAAACGAAAAATAAACATATATAAGGAAATGATCAACAACACTTCGTGAAATGCCCCTTCGTGCAACGATGTGGATTTCTCGCAGGAAAAATGCGATTATCAAGGCATATGTGTGTTACATTTGTTAAACAGGCTTTCAAAGGAATCTCTTTAATAAAATCTGATTATTAAATGAATTGATGCCTACTTAACACCTCATTTTATCAAGTAATCTCCTTGTTTCCACTGGAAGCTCGCCAGCGGCAATTACTTGACGCATCATGGCACCAGTCATTAGCGTATGAAATATCATCCATTTGATCTCTAACGTGCTAACGTTGCTTGATGAAGTCGAAAGCATAGCCCTTCCCTCAGTTATTCATCAACGACGAGCGCTTTATTTAATTTTTATAGTTATGTAAGTTGACGCCTTGATTATTATTCGCAAAAACTCACCTAAACAGAAATAAATGTTTATGCCAGATTATCATATTTGAGCCATGCATGTCATGTGGTCTGTTTCAAGGGCTGACCCTCTAGAGCCCGATACACGTGTTTCAATCTTGACGGTCTCATCGGTCGGGCGGTGCCCTCCTCGTCTTTTGCCAATCCTTTCAGGACGCTCTGTCCCCTATACTGAAAGTAGGCGACGACGAAAATTTTACACTCTATATCCGATGAAATTATCATCGAACACACAGTATATATATATACATATATATACATATAAATACATATATATATATATATATATCTATAGTCTTAAAAAACCACCCGAAATGTTTATGACTTATCAGGTCATCCCAAAACGACACCATCAATATTCATTGATTCGACAAAATCTTTACTGTGTGAACTGACACGAACTCTTTACATTACCTGTGTCCTAACAGTGTCACGATGTTATAATTTTAAATATGCATATATATTAAATATAAATATATATATATAATATAATATATATATATATATATATATATATGGGAACTTGTGTAGTGCAGTGGTCAAAGGTGCTGTGCGTCGCACACAAGTTAATGGTTCGTTCTATGCTCATGGTTTACCAAGCCATCTATCTCACCGGGGTCGCTAAATTGGTAACAGACTGGTCCCTAACTTGAAACTATGCAAATTTATTTGTTAGTTCAAATGAATAAATAAGCGACATATATATATATATATATGTATACCAGCATACATTATATATTTATATATATATTCAAGAATGCTTAATGATATTCAGAGCTCTGGACCTATGTCGTGAGTTTAACCTCCGCTTCAGACATACCGGGCACGTCTTACCACTACTGTACCACCGAGGCCACCGTTTTGCTAGTAGTCTCATATGAAAGATCAATGCTACATGTGCGATAAGATAAAGAATTGTGGTAATTATAAACATCTGATAGCTGTCCACTTGACTGAAGTTTCACACCGATATGTGCTTACTTGACCAAACTCGTTGATGGCTACTTGCTGACAGCTTGAATGCCTTATGTCGAAAAAAGAGTGTTTGCTTTGTGCTTCTTAACAGGTGACTCTGGATGTTCTCTGTACTATAGACGAATACACTTGCAAATGACAGTTGCATCGCTTTATAGCAATCACCTTGGCGAAAGTATCTGCTTTCATCATGACCAATGTTTCCTTTCTCCATTTCATTGTCTCTACTTATTTTCGGTAAAGGAAAGCAGAGATTGATCACAGACGATTTTTATCATCATGTATTTCATGTTGGCTGTCACCACACATCTATCACAGTCAATTGCCTTTAAAAAAACGAGCTGAAATCTCTGTACATCCTTATCCAACCGTGAATTGCTAGGTAACACTGTTTGATTAACACGATTAGCTTCACACATTAGCTATGATGTATTCTGTTTTCTAAATATTGATAGCTCGATTACCGGATATCTTCTCAGATTGAGAGCCTTATCTAGAGAATATAAACCTGAACTAGAATCTAATTCGCTTGTATTTCTGCAAGTTGTGAGTAGCCAGCAATTCGTTTAAATTTTTTAGAACAAGAGCATCACAAGATAACCATAAGAGGCCTAAAAGAAGTCATAAGTCATCTAGGCTTGAATGCGACGATGCTATGAATAAAGGAACGTTACCAAGAAAAAATTGTCCAGCATGAAGTTTTGTTTTTTCAAAAGAAAAACTTAGCCTTTGAACTAGTTCGTCAATGACTCAATGAAACTGAATTAGCGATGTAGACGAAATTTTTAAACTGCCGAAAGTGTTGAAGATTTGGGCACTCTTTATGGCGAAACATCATAAATTTAAAAGATTTCTAAAATGTTCGATTTACTCATAAACAATCCAGCAAAATACAATAATCGTTGGAAACCTTCTGATGATCAATCTACTTCAAGACTTGCAAATCACGAGGAAGCTAATCTTATCGAAGATCACCACATGAACGAGGAGTCCTAAATACATGTGGCTTTGCGTCTGTTTAAAGTCTTACTTTCCGTCAAATTCGTAATGAGTTGAAATAAGCTCATGTGGTCTCTATTTTATTTTTTTTCTTAATTTTATTTTCTTAGTTTCGTTAGGGAAATGACGCGCTTCCGTTGTGCTTTTCCCACTCATATTTTCTTTTTCTATGCATTTTACCAGCATTTTCGACATTTTTTGGTTTCATCGTGTATTCCACGTTTTCTATATATCTCGTTGCTTCTGGATATTCCGAACACTTATGTGGCGTGAACGAAAACTGATTCACTGCAAGTAAGTTGCTAATGCCACTTCGTAGCCGTTTTACAGCATATGACTAAAGTTTGCTTGCATGTGCTTGACACAAAGAGATGGTGCTAGTTTTTAGACATCTTACCATGTTTTTTTGACATCTGAGTAGCTCATAAGCGATAGACCGAAGATACTCGCTCCTCTTAGAGATTTACCACCTGAGAGGTGTTCCTGAGTGACGTAGTGTGAATCAGGTGATTGGCTATCCTCCCAGCAGGGTCTCTTATGGTGAGAAGAATTTCGACGTTTACATTCGCAAGTCAGCTAAGAGCAAACCAGTACTAGGAGCTACCACCGTATTGATATCAGCTAGTCACATTGTGGCTAGTCTCTCTCTAATTCACAAAAACCGGCAACTGCCTGTTGTGGAGGCGACCAGAGAAAGGATCCGGATGGGGAGATTCCAACGAGCAGCAACGCCCATGCCAACAAAACTTCTGTTGTTTCGCTACTCCGCGCGCTAACCGATCTTTTGAATGGCCTGGGGCGGTGTCACCACCAGTGCTGTTTCTATGTGCCATCTTTCAGATTTTTAGTACGCGGACAGTCATAGTGAACTTTCGACATTGGAATAACGGCAATTATGATATGCAAAAGCTCATAAAAGTTTATTTTGTTTATGTCAGTATTTGAAATATCGAAGCAACTGAACAAAGAAAATTCTGCTCAGGAATACCTTATGATGTTTCTAATGTATGGGCAGTGTCTATTACTGCTGCGCTTGCTATTGATTGCTTTTTAGATTGATATTTGGAGGAACTTTTCAATTTTCAAGGCTCGAATTTCAAATCGTAATCAGTCAGGGTAACACTCTAGAAGACGTACAAATACCCATTTACTGAACAGACATTCGTTTATCCTTAGCACGAATACTCAACACTCTTAGATTCTTCAGCTTGAACGCGGCAGATAAACAAATCTTATTCGGTCATCGCTGTGACATTCTCGTCTTCCTCAAAACCAGTAGTTCGAGTCGGTTATTCACAGTCCTTCGTCTTCGTGTGGTGGTCCTCGTAGTCGCCTCAGTCGAATCATCTTCAGTGGAAGAACCTTCAATTGACGGGCTCACTCGGTGACTTTTATCTCCGTTTTTTTGCCTTTTATAGAGCGATCACATAGAAAATCATGCGATCAGCGGCATTGAGAAGAGCGTCAAGATCGTCGTCCGAAGAGACCGTGATGGTGCTATCGGGTGCAAAGCAAGAAGATCCCTCCATGGCTTGCGGAGAAAGTGGTAGTATGGTTGATTCCTAATAACTGGAGACACTGCAAAAACGGAAATCATGAAGACGGCTCATCACTGAGATTACAAACGGAAGGGCGAGCTGTGATTAATTCTCCACATTCTCGATGATGTGGGCTCTAAAGGAATCTCAGAAAACGAAAGGATGACCACTTTCTAACTCTAATACAGATATGCCAGATAGTCATTTTGAGCCACGCATGTCTTGTGGTCTGTTGAAGAAGGGCTGACTTATAGAGCCCAATGCACGTGTTTCGACCTTGCAGTCTCGTCAGTCGGGCAGTTACCCTTTCTCGTCTTTTGCCATTCCTGTGTGGGTGCTCCAGTGTCCCACACATCTAACTTAGATAGTCATTCAGATAGTCTCAGCGCGTAGTGAAATCATTCGTTGCAATGAAGTAACTGGGTGTGCAAATCTTTAGTTATAGGAAGGGTTTTTTCTCGCTCTGTCATAATGACATTCTAATTTTTGGGGCAAATATAACATTCTTTCTTTACTTTAGTGTTTGAGCTTGTTTTCTGAACAAGAGAACAAATGAACAGTTGGATTTTGACCTTAGAGGACAAGATTATGTTCTCCATTGTATTGCTTATATTGCGGCTGCCGTCCTTGCATTGCAAATTATGTAAAATTTGAATTTTGCACCGTCTCATTGAACTATTAGTCCTTCTCGCTCTAGGGATTACCTGAGCATCGTATCTTTCTTCTATGCTTTTCGTGACGATATCGGACCATCGGATCGGTGGTCCTCCTGTAGAGCGCTTGATATCCCGAGAAATCCAGTCGGTAACGGCTCCCGTACATCGGTTGTCGTTGAGAGCATCAAGTGCCTCTTCCTTCAATATGAATAAAATTCACTTTTATAGGACTCTAGGCTCAGAAATCTCATTATCTATGTACATATATATATATATATATATATATGTATATATATATATACATGCATAAAGATCGTAAAATTACAGCATATGTAAATTACTTTTCGACAACAATGTTGTTTTCGAGGACACCTTCATTTTCCACAAGCCATTCCTCTTTTTTCTTTGGTTTTTGAAGAGTAAAATGATTTTTTTCTTCTAATGTTAGCTTTCATATGGAGTGAAAATTGAAGGTCGACAATAAAATCATCTTCGCTTTGCTGACGATGTCGTTTTCATAACACCAAACATCAGTCAGGCGGAACGAATGTTGATCGATTTCGATAACGCCTGTGGAAATATTGGTCTTCAACTGAATCTAACAAAAACAATGTTCATGAGGAACGGATGGGCTTTGAATGTCCCATTCTCGCTAAAGGGAACGACAATCTCCGAATGCTCTAGTTATTTCTCTCTAGGTCGTGAAATCAACATAATGAACGACCTAGCTCCACAGTTGAGCAGGAGGAAGCGAGCGGTTTGGGGAACGTTCAAGAGCATCTGAAGATGTAGTGAAGAGGACAAAGAACATCCGGCTTCGTGCTCACCTTTTCGACTCGACAATTATCCCTGCCTCAATGTATGCAGCAGAAACCTGGACGCTACGTAAGCAGGATGAAAGATCACTTGGCGTTATCGAACGTGCAGTCGAAAGGTCGATGCTAGGAGTATCCCGTATCTCTCAAATGAGAGAAAGAATCCGAAGTTCCGACCTACGTCAACGATCGAAAATCAGAGACGCCGTTCTAAACGCCAGGATATCGAAAATAAGGTGGGCCGGAGACGTGATGCGCTTCAACTATATCCGATGGTTGACAGCCGTTACTGACTGGATTCCTCGGGACATCAAGCGCTCTACAGGAAGACCACCGACCCGTTGATCCGATTTCTTCACGAAAGCTATAGAAGAAAGATATGATGCTAAGCGAATCCCTGAGCGAGGAGGACCCACTGGGCTACTCTTAAACGCGATAGGGAAAAATGGAAGTGTTGCTGGTACTCTCTCGAGTCACTCGACGCTCAACGGGACGACAGGTGAAACAGGTGAAGTTATCTTTCGTGTTCTATGGAGAGGTCAAATCGCTGTCAATAGGATGAAAAGGTCAAGAAAGCGCTTGCTCTATACCCTCATATAGCTCTGGCTTGCTTTCCTGCTCCGACTTCATATCCTCGGACATCGGCATAGAACAAGTAGTAGAGATCTGCGATAAGTTTTCTAGTATGCTAACGATTGTACAAAAGTGATAATAGGTACATTCATTCAAACAAACCAGTTTTTTGAGAAATTCATTGGTGCTATGCAAATCGTGGACGTTGAAAATCAGGTGCATAGGATCACCTATGGATAGATATCAAGTGGATAGATTCAAGGCTGACTAGACTGCTTGAAACCACAAATTCTATGCTCCGCAATTTGACGGTCAAATCGTCTATTTTGACGATCCTTGAAAGAAAACATTGTACTACTTGTTTTTCTATGTCGGAAAAGCTCAGTGAGTAACATATTGATTAAGAGAAAAACTTCTTAATATTTCATACTTTTGTATTCTGTTCCTTCCTCTAGAAGCTTTTGACATCAATGGTGAAGCACTTGTACTATCACGGGATTTTTATATCAACCGGCGTGACTCTCACATATCTAAGACAATTGGGCAAATTTTTATGAGATCATGCTAGCCGTCAAAATTTTAGGTGATAGAGACAGATCGATTTGGAGTCAAATTTTTATTTATTTTTTACACTGTGTCTTTCTTCTAGTTCCTTGTCAGCGTTATTGGATCAATAGCATATTTTGTTTCCTATTTACTCATTGATTGTCGTATGGATTATTTGAAATAACTTAATCTTCCAGTACTGTGTAGCATATTGAAATTTTGGTTGGTTTTCATAAAATTCGTCTTTCAAAAAATTTTACAAGAGCCGCTATCAAACATTACCTGATCTCAGATCTCATCGATACGTTGTGTTTGATTCGTCTTCCTCTCAGAATTTGCAATTTTCCTACGCGTTCATCCATCACTTCAGGACTCTGTTTCTTTTTTCAAAACCTTCCCTGAGGGAGTTGTAAGTTATCTTTTTCAAGATTGAATAGTGTTGTTGAGCAACAAAATTACTTTTCACCGATAAATATGGTGTTTATTGCCCTTGTGCCAAAACATATGATAAGACTTAGTAGTAGGAAAAGCTTCTATTTCCACGCTGTAGTAGAACTACCTAAATTTTAGAAAAATTTATTATACATACACAATATTGCTGGCATTGAGTAGGTTTCGCCTCTTTCAGAGCTTCAAGAGATCAAATTGACGCACAATTTACTCAGTGAAACAATATCAAAAATCTGTTCTCAGTTTTTTCTTGAAAGCACACTCAAAATTCGATATGCTTGATAGTGATTTTTCGAGCTACGCGTGTGATCTATTATGGGACAACTTATAGAGCCCGACACACATGTTTCAACCTTGACAGTCTCGTCAGTCGGGCGGTACCTTTTTTCGTCTCTAGCCTGTCCTCTCGGAGAAAACACAGCCCCTTGCTATGAGTAGTCGATGGCGAACATTTTACACGAATAAGTGAGTGAAATTATTACTAAATGGAAAAGTGTTGTACCCTCGATTGCTCTTGGCTGAGATCTTCAAATATATTATACTTATCGTTTTGGGTCTTTCTTAAGATCACGCGCAAAATTCAATATGCTTGTTAATGATAATCTATCCGGGCTCTATTAGTTGCCCTATAATAGACCACCACGCGTGGGTCGAAAAATCATCAACAAGCATATTGAATTTTGAGCGTGGTCTTGAAAAAACACTAGAAACGACAGGCATAAAATATTAAAGATGCAAGCCAAAAACAATCAAGTGTGCAACATAACCATTCATAATAATTTCACTCGATGGATCGTGAAAAATGTTCGCCGTCGCCTATTCTTAGGATGGGATTGGGTTCTCCTGAGAGGACTGGTTAAAGACGAAGGGTAACTGCCCGACTGACGAGACCGTCCAAGTCGAATTACGTATATCGGGCTCTATACGTTGCCCTATATAGACCACATGCGTGGCTCAAAAAATCATTATCAAGAACACCATAAACGCAAAAAAAGTTGATCTCAAGAATAAGTTCATATGGTAAACAGTGTATTTCAAACATTTACCGTTATTCTCTTCTAAAGTTGGTTAAACATTCATTCATCTATATTCAGTCGCATGAAGTCTTTCCTGGGTCAGGTCTGCCCTACTTTGTTCAGAGAAAGTTTCTAAAGTATGGCGGGAGGCCACGCTGAATCACGAAACACTCCTCCTAGTGTTTTATATTTCATTTCGTAATATACCACGAATTATAGAAAACATTCGTCCCCGTTATATTAAACTCCTTCAGCAGTAAGGTGAGTTTTATTTCGAAAGAAAAATAAAGCGACGGAGGGGTTTTTTATAATCACGCGTGACCTTTATCATACCACAGACAGATTTTTCTGACCTAACCCGCAAACTCTGGTCCGAATACGTTGTCCCGAGGGTTCACCAATGGATAAGTAGTCGACTCAAAATCAACTAGCGATCTGTGCTTGGAGAAAGCCGTTGACAATGCGAACTAAATTTTGTGCTTCTTTTCTATTAAAGGTGCATATGATTGAACAATTAGATCGCAACTCATTTTCAGTTCCAGAGGTCCTCAAAGATGAAATCGTGGACGTCAGTCATTAAAAATCTCAAAGAGCAGTCAGCACTGCTTTGTATTGAAGATATTTTCCTGAAAGCATTTATTTGGCTTCCTTTTGGATTTGGCACTAAACAGTCCTTCATTGCTGTGCCAGGAATTGTACTCCGAATTAAAAATACCGGTGCCACTGACGTGGCTGTAATGCAGAACTCAAGACTGAATATGTGCCATAACAGACCTCATGATAGACTTAGAATATTTTGTCAGATCATGTACAACTTTGAGCGATTTTCATAACAACAGTCGAATGTGAAGACACTTCACTGTCTGCGTTCACTATCGACTACTACTCCTTTGTCTAGAACAGCGAGATTTTGGGACCCATGACATTTTGAGAACGTGCCGTGGCCGAGTGATTGTGATGCTCGTCTGCGGCACAAGTGGAGCCGAGCTCCACCCCGACCTCTCTTTGGCAGATAGCAACGTCGCCCTATGGAACGCCACAGGAAGGCTATTTTCGAGATTGCAAGGAGGTTCGCTCAGCCAGTATCCTATGCCTTTCAGGAAGAAGACGAAAAACGAATCAAATGCTAGAAATGCTGGAATCCGCACAATATTGAAACACCTGTGATGACGGATCAAATAAAGTGCCAAATTGCTACATTTGTCATTTTGATTGGGCATTAGTAATTTTTCTTATTTTATAGATGGTTCACACTTGAAAATAGAAAAAAAAACCCGTCGCAGTGACATGTCATAGGGTTTTCTGTATATGAAAACTCTTACTTGTTGGACAGTCGCAGACCTCACAATCTCCATAACATCCTGAAAAGAATCGTTTTATTACTGATCATACATTTGCGTACGAAATGTTATGTGCTAAGAAGATATTTTGGAAACAGTACTGTTTCTGAATCTTTTCCGTTATCCAAAAACAAATAATCATTCGACCCCATTTATTGGACAAGAATTTATTGTAAGAGATTAGTAATCATTCGAGGACTTAAATTTCTGGCCAGTGCGGTACATGGCCGGTTTGAAAAAATGTTTTTTTGACCTTGTTACAGAAGGCAGACCTTTGTGCCTCATGCACGTATTTTCCTCGCAAGGCAAAGCTATTTTTTTCACACTACTACTGATCGTTCGGTAGTGTAAGATTGAGGATTACACGGTGTGCTTATCTTCTCCAAAGACCGTTTCTCCATAGTGTAGCAGGGAGAGTAAAATCGAGTTTCACATATTCGGTAAGCTTGTCTACCGACGATCGTTAACTGGTGGCCGTAGATGCGATGTGGTGATAGCTATTAATTGATCATTAAAGCTTATGTCATGTGCGGCTTTGCCATTCATTGTAAATTTCTTCTTCGCTCTGAAAGAAACTCTACAATAAACGTATGACTTTGATATCAAAACATTTTCTATACACGTTCATGTGCTTTCCTTGCTTCCAGCAAAGCAATAGTTGATTTGCGCAGCCGATGTGAAACATTATTTCCTATTGAATTTGACAGTGTTGCGATGGGGTCTTTTTGGACACCAACCACGTGCCGCTCTACACAGAGATTTGAGCTTTCGAATGATTGCTAACACTCTTGTAAAAGTTCTTATATAGTGATTGACGTCGAATATTTATTCGTTCACGGAAAACGGGAAAGATGTCTGCTTCTCCATGCAGAAGTTTGAAATGTTCATACGGCTACGCATATAAACAATTCATTATTATATTTTCAATGAAAATAGGATATGTACAGTGAAATGAATCAGAACAGCTTCATATATATGTGGCAGCTGGCACTGAACTGCAAACGATAATCATGTGGTTTTTGTGAGCAAATAAAATCTTTTACACGTAGTCGTATTCGCTTGCAGAAAAATGCGATATTAAAAACATTGAGGCAATGGCTTTTCCTTTGAGCACTAAGCACTTTATAGAGTATGGAAGCATAAACGGCGAGTAGCTGATCATAACCACCTTAGACACTGAGACATTGTATAACTCCTTGATTTCTTATTCAGCAAATACGAAGTTGTTAAGTTGAAGATTCATTCGTAAAGGTAGACAGTACAATACATGTGATGGCTGACGTTTCGGCTTGGTCGCCTTCTTCATAGCCTGAAAGTCATTACTCTTAAACGCCAGTTAGTCCGCAACCACCCATACCACCGTCTGTGTTCCAAAAAAGTGCAAAATATGCCCCAACGGTAAAGATGGCGACTGCATGAGTTCGAGTACAATTTACCTAATCTCTTGCAAAGCGTGCAAATACGTGTATATCGGTGAAACGGGAAGACCGCTTTACATCCATGTAGAAGAACACCTAGCCGGATTGCGTAATAATGACTTAAAAGCTCCGTTAGAGGCGCATAAAGTACGGATACATAACAAGGATGACTTCGAAGCTAAAGTCGCTATCCTCGCTCGGGAACAAAAGACCTCAGTACGAAACACTCGAGGTGTTTTGGATTCATGCCAAAAACCCTAAGATGAACCGAAAAGGCGAATGCCTTGTCATCACACGTGACTTCCCGCCATTTCTCAAATCAATTTCTGGTCTGGGTTACGCGACCCCGCTCGTCAAACACAGTCCCCTTTCATGCGAAGACGGTCCACAAAACACCTTACGGACTCTAAAATAACAACAAACGAAGCGTAATCTGTTCTGTTTTGGTTTTGAAAGTAATTGACTAAGTATGCTGCATATTAATTGACCCTTTCAGGCTCTGAAGAAGACCGAAACTTCAGCCATCACGTGTATTGTATTGTTTACCTGTGACGGATGAATCTTCAACTTGAGAAATTCGAATTTGCTGAGTAAGAAAATGAAGGGGCGATTCGAACATGCAGAGGTTAAATGATAGTCGGTCATGGGAGTCGCACTGAGGTATTGTCACTGACCTCAAATCAACAACGAGTCCTCTCGATTCGGCAGCGCTCAAATTCACGAGAATCCGAAACGATACAATCTTCGCCCAATTAAGTTAAAAACATTGTCTACGGTAGACAGGGAACTTATATAATTTACGACCGAAATGAAGAAAGGCGACCACATTTGCTTGTTAACAAGTAAATTTGGAAATTCCTGTCGAGACAACTTTTCATCATTGTCTTAAGTATAGTGTGGGAAGGACTGCATGCATTTTAAGCAAATTCACTGATTCTTTTAATGAGTTCTTCAATTTCACTCAAACGTTCGATATATCATAATGAGAAGGCTTTTTTTTTACAGCTGATTACTGTATAGAGTCTGTAAGAATGTTCAAAGTCTTAGCAAGGTTGTTACGTCAACGTCGATACGTACGTTTTGGAGGTATTGCCTCTCTTCATCAGTAACCCACACCCTGCACTAAACCATACTTTGTAGCGGGAATGGGGAGACGCTGTTTATGGTGATAATATATGTGATTGTGCTATCACCATTTTTCCCTACACAGACGCTACCAGCCGTAATCTATCAACTGACAAAGTGATCATAACACATGATATTGTATTATCACCATAAACAGCATTTCCCTATCCCTGATATAAAGTAGGATTGGTGTGGGACGTAGGCCACTGATCAAGAGGGCAACACTTCCGAAACGTACTTATGGCTCTGACGTAACACACCACGGTAAGGCTTCCAACAATCTCACAAACTGTAATAAATATTTTATAGTGAGGTTTCAAAACTGTGGATGAGGTGGATTCCGACTGTATGGAGGCCCATTTTCTCCAAACTTCAGTCTAATTTCGGACGGGTCCACGCACTAGTAGTAATACTGTTCATCGCGAACATGTGCTGGTTGGTTCGATCTACTCAGAGCTTCTCCCCATTTATCACCTAGGAGGAAAACTGGAGAGATTCATTCGAAATTTGCCTGGAAACAGATCATTTTCTGCAATCTAGGTGGAAATGATCGAGTTTAGTTTTCTCAAAACACCGAGGAAAATATACTTGAAAAATACTCAAAGGTAGTCATGGTGAAAGAACATTTTCAAGCTGTAGTCGATCACAAGCACGAACAGTCCGAAGGTCTCCGTGAATGATGGATGTGAGCAATTCAATGGAGTCCAGGGAGATCTGGTAATCATAATTTAGTTGTGAAAAAGTTGAAAAAAATATTTTTGTCGGAAGGAGAGAAATTAACTCTTCATGAGACAAAGTGTACTTTGTAGTGAGCTATGATTATCGAAATCTTGAATACTCCACCATTGATATTAAACTATTTTCACAAAAATTGTGAATGATGAGTAAACACAGAAAGTGTTTTCAGTTGAAGCAACTATATAAAAATGGATATTTTGATTAGGAAGAAAATTATAATTTGCTCTTGAATGATGATGAGAGAAAGGTCAGCATCACTTAGTAGAATTATCAACTTTTGCCAAAATTCCCAAGTTCACTGTCGCTCTTGCTAAACGGTGTGGCTGAAAGTTGACGATAGTTTAAGACTTCCGAATAGTCTGCGGAGAAGACTCATTGCTGCTTTGAGTGTTTATACTTCGGATTTATGTTCTAGATAAATTATCAACATAAAAACCATGATCAGCTATTTCTTTCGTCAGGAACCTTAAATACTGACGAATTAGCCTCCAAAAGAAATATTCACAATTTACGAACGTGTAACACATACCGTCACGGGTTGGCCATGACCACACGACCAATGGGTCAGCGCAAATATATCCTGGAGGAACTGGAGGAAGCCCCTCTGCTTGCAAGAAAAGTATTTCGTAGTTGAGTATGACCGAAATAAGCAACAGTAGTGTAGTACTGCACCAGCATTCGTCTTTAGAAGATATGAAAAAATGGTAGGTTGTTATCAAAAGTTTTATTGAATACAATCCTAAAAAGATTACTCATTCGATAAAGTAATAAGTACTAGAGTGCTCGGACTGTATCTATATGGACTGTTTGAATGCACTTTGATAATTCCACCATTCAGTGCTCTGAATACCGTAGTAAATTGATACCTGTATCAATTGTATTCAATAATTCATCTGATAACAATCTCGCAAGTACTCAGTAGAATAAGCACTAAGTTATTATTTCTTTACGAGTTAATAGGTAAGACCTGAGACGAGTTAGGATCTTTATCTGAGAAGGGGTGAAGCTGCAAAACTATTGTTACTATTCGAGTGATTGTTTTTATACAAAGCCTCCAACATTGATGCTTTGCATAAGTGATTCGACACCACATCATAAAAAGATCAACAGAGCAAGTGATGAATAGAAAAGCAATCACGTTTGCTCTTGTGTGATAGATATATGTTCATCTTCGCTTCCAAAGTCTTAAATGCTCTTTTATCAGATAAAAGAGAGTTTGGTATAAATCAGTTCTGGAAGATGCGTCATGAAGTCGGCACTACTCTTATTTAGATTATCGAATATTCAGATGATTGGATTGCATATCTGAGATGAACACATGTTAGCATGTGCCCTGCTTGGTGGCCTGTCTATTATCGGTGTAGTGCCAACTTTGTTGAAATAAAGTTTTTACAGGTAGGCAGGATCGATCGATCACGTGTATTTTGCGTTAGCATTTTTCACGCCCGCGAGCTCGACTGCAGATCACCACAAAGTCAGGTAATACCATCATCCGACTTGAGGTGATTTTTTTACTCGGCGTCAATTTCTTTATTGAGAACTGTTTAGCGTTAGAGGATTGTGAATCGAGGGAGTGTTAGTACTGATGAGTCCCCAATAGGACGAAACAGGCGCCCTGTATACCACTAGACATAACAGCTCAAAATATGTTATAATTCGTTTCAACTATATATGCCGAAATCCATTGCCACCTTTTCCAAACAGTCAACAACAACTCCCTCAGGGAACGCACGTGTCAGCAAGCCTTATCATTGAGATTGCAAGGAGACTCGCTCAACCAGTATTCTCATGCCGTTCAGGAAGGAGACGAAAAGCGAATTGAATGCTAGGAAGTACTAGGGTCCGCACTGTGATGATGGACGAAATAAAGAGCTAAAGTAAAGTGCATAAGGAGGATCATATGTACATACTGATTTGCTTCATTCCAATCATCTTATGTGCAAAGTTGATTTGAGAAAACTAAGCGAGAGAGAAGTTGTGCAAAAATTCTGATTTACTGATGATTTTTCTCCCTGCCTGATAAGTATAATGCACCCATGAAATCTGCAAATTTGTTTGGAATGAAAGCTCTTCAGCAGTAGGCTAACTTCTGAATGGCGATACAAATGACAAGTTTTCAGTATACTTACAATTCTAGTCGATGGCATTTTTATCAAAATCCTAGCAATTATGAGAGAAAAAAATGTATGTGTACCAGAAATGTACTTTACTTTCAACGACCTAGCTGGGTGCAGGTAGTAGATCTTCCGAAAAATTTGTGTCAAACTAACGGTTGCCATGAAAGCAGGGCAGCTCTCGATGTGCTAAAGCTAATGAAATTTCCATACATGCTGTCAAAATTACAAGGTGGTCTTGACATCCTGGTTCCCACATGTTTTCTTCATGTCTCGGGAGAGTACTGTTGGATTCACGTAGACGTTAATCGCGAAGTTGATATCTATCAAAAAGAGTTTCTAGCACTAGCATTTCTTCCAGTCTGGACTACCAGTCTCGTAATTCCGAATTAATGGCCCATAGTCGATATCTAGTCAGTATTATTACGGGCCAAAGCTTACTCTTATTATAGAGGACTGGAGGACCTGAGAGGATGGCAAAAGACGTAGGTTACCTTCGCGACTGATGAGATTGTCAAGTTGGGCACTATAACTGCCTTATAGCTCACCACATGCGTGGCTCAAAAAGTGATTATCTGGCTTGTCAGCTTCTTTTTTAACTAGGTTAACAGATAGTTCGGTTACTGATGCATGCTACGAACAATCATAGATCTACAATGATTTAACCACAAGAGCAGCGCGGGGCGAAGCTATAAAGATGAATTTCGCTATTGACAAATGAATGTTTCCAATACATCAGTTGTTCGAATAATTTACTATTAAATCGACATCACTTTATGCAATCTTAGCAGAGCAAGCACTGGTTCATTAAAAGTTCATTTTGGTTTTGTTTGATAAACATACCTTCACCTTCTTTTGCAAAATTTCTTATGTTTATTCATGATATAATAAAGAGTTCGGCTCCAATCATTGTCTGGATAAAGCACGATGCTTTCGGACTCTACTCGTCGCAGAGATGACTGGATGAATATTTTGTGAATAAATGACTTTTCTGGAATAAATGCTTTGTTGCACATTGGCCTGGCTCATTGGCTGAACCTAGCGTTGTTATAAGCCAGCATTTCTGTCATCTTAGACAAGCATACTCTGTAGTGTAAAAACTTGACATTCTCAGTTAAGCTGGATTGATCACTAATCACGTGTAATTTACGGCAAAACTCTGACCCACGCGTTGCCTATCTTCCGGTAGCAGTGTAATCACTTTCATCGAGACGGCTAAAGTATTTATAGAATGCTATCTAGATTGCTGGTCTTACATGATCCGTTGATTGCATGGCGAGCTTTTGATTGCCTTTAGTGAAAGAACTCGCAAAGTTAACAAAGTGTCCCTTTTCAAACAGAACT